>VOMN01061799.1:0-11217 GCA_014899125.1 Orchestia grillus
CTCTGCCTAAAGATCTGAGAGAATTCGATGGTTCCCTGGGTGTCTTCAAGACGAAGCTAGATAACTTTCTACAAACTATCCCTGAAAGGCCTCCCTTGCCCCATTATCATCAAACGTCAGCTAGAAACGGTCTCATTCAACAGCTCGCGGATATGCAAAGGCACACCATTCACACAAAGCGGCAGCACCACCCGGGCGTGAAGGCCCAAACACCTCTAAGGTATTTAAGGACTGTCGTTGCTTCACGGGCTTCAATCAAGCCGTCAAGGTTTAACCTATGCAGCCATCGACTTGAATTATTATGCTTGTTCGAAAATTACTAAGCACCCAACGTCTTCAAACTTGTTCCTTTTAGAAAAATGTTCTTAGTTGTATCACAATTTAAATAAAATTTTTCGAGTAAGAAGTTCTCAAGATTTAAATATCAGTTCAACATAATTGAGGGAACGGGAAATTTTTCATCCCCTTCAGCCATTGTCATCCGCCTATGAACAAAGAAGAAAATTTAATGTTGCAGTAAACAAATAATTTTTAAAGCTAACCATAGAATTCAAACATACATCTCTTGCAATTTTTTCTCAACTATGTTACAAAAAATGAGTCCTAAGGGTGCTAAGGCTCCTGAGAGTGGCTGCATGTGTGTACAAAGTTTTTCTTTAATTGATGTTTAGTTTAACAAATTCTGAATCGTTGGATTACTCTTGTAATATTCATTTGCTGTTTGGTCACAGATATTGGGTAATAGCCATGACAAAATATTCGTAATACTCTAAAGAACTTTGCTTCGAGAGAACAAAGGCTTTCGATGTGAAAGTGAAATCTCCGCTTTAGTATTTTCCTCAACTTTTTTCTCCTGATTCAAGACTCATTTCAGCGGAATATATCCCGCGTGATCTGCCAGTCAGTGTTCTTACTCCATTTAACTTCCTTCAGAACATTAGTTCATGTAACAGTTATTGAATTCAGCACGAATCGATCTCAGTTGAAGGTGGAACATTTTGTGGCATTCATTTTGCCAGCAATTTATTCCATATGTTAGATTAAAATAAGTAGATTTGTTGCATTTAGCTGGCTTGAATAAAGCGAAAACGCCTGTTTTTGATTGCGTAATCAATATCTCATTGAGATATTGATCGCAATATCAAGATTGATTTGATGCCCTATGAGTTATTTTGGAGAAACAAATCAACTCCGAATCATATCAAATAGCACTAATTAAAGCGAGGATTTAAGTTTCATATAATTTAACTGAGCATTATTTAGATGTACATGTTGAAAAACCTCGTATAATTGTTGTAAAGTCACAAGATCGTTGAAAATATGCACCCTTGTATTATTTAAATTTTTTTATAAACTTTTAAAGACATCTTCAAATTACCTTCTAAAATCAGTGAATCCACGTTTAGATCGGAGTGCAAGGATCCTATTAAATAAGCTTGTCTAGCAGCGATGTAGCCCAATATGCCAGTGACCGAAATATTCACTCTTAAATGAAGCGGCGTTATAGACAAGAATGCAATGTATGGAATGTCTGCGAGAACATTCAAACCATAGCTAAGCTGGTCGTGATTTCGTAACCCTACCTAGAGGATAGTTCTAGCGTGGTCATACCTCGCATTAGAGGCAGAAGTTACGTGCTACAACTGAAGAACATTCGCTCACGATTTCATGGACTGTCTTGACTCCATTTGTTCACCCGAGCGCAAATTGATTAAACTTTTTTTTAAATTACCTCGCTAAAATTCTTAGCAAACATTCAGAGTGGTACACGAGCCGCCATAACCTTTACTGGGAGGTATAAAAGTAGCTCGACCGTTTTGGCGAGGCGTCCCGCCCGATAACCTTTGAGGGCCGCTCCAGCACCTCGCTGGAATGCGCCTGCGTAACTCGTGCTCAGCAACCGCTCTCTGATGCGGTTCGGTGTTTTTTTTGCCACGGTGTCGCATAACGACGATTGTGAACCGATTAGAATAGTGACCAGGCTTTACACTATCGGTTCTCAATCATTTATTGCTACAGCATGGGTCCAAATGTTTCATTTGTACGTAAAGACAAGTTGTGAAGTATCCGCCCACTGCTCTCGCTGTCGAAATGAATACTTTACGGTTGTTGTAAGAGGATGTAGCTGAGAGGTTCCCAAAATACTCTGTGGTTTGCTAAATTTGAAAAATAATCAATTCACGAGCGATGCTCTTAGTTCGTATAAGATGGTTCCGTAGGGAGAAATTTCGAGTTAAGATATATACGGCATGCAGAAAATTTTCGTATAAAACGATGAGCTATAAATTCCAAAATGAAATTCTGCTAATAAAACAAAAATTATAAGAATGCTTGGTTTTATTTTACCAGATAATTTGCAGACATTATTTTGCATTGTGACTTCTCTAGCCCGAATTACTCCTAGAAGTTCATTGGAATCCTTCCACAGAAGCATGAGTCATTTCTTGGAGTATTTTGGTCCATTCTCGCTCAAGAAATTCCTTAAGAGAATAAAAACATCGTTATGGAAAGAAGCTCATGTTTCAGCTTCGAACTGTAATCACACGCAGAGGTCGATAGAATTCATAGAATTCAAATCAGATGAAGATAGAGGTCACATTTCTCTGTTCCAGAACCTTGGATATAGATGTCTACGCCATTCCTAAGCTTTGTTTAAGGTGGGGGAAGCCGCACCATCTTGTTTGAAGCTGAATAACTGAGCTATGAAATGTTTCTTCATTTCACCAATTGCTTTAATCGGTGTGTGTTCAAGAGGCCTATTTGCCATGTCTGTTTCAGAAATACGGGGCTGAACTAAAATGTGATAAATATAAGACTTTGTGCTGATCATTGACTCCTCTTTCACTAAAAGGGGCACCAATTTTCAAGTTTTTGAAATTGCTGTCCTTACCTTGATAGAGTCTAGCTTTGACGACGATAGACTTCTTATGACATCTGGGATATTTTCTGTTCTCTTTGCAATCTCTATTTCATTCTCATAATTGAATTGGGTCCCAACCGTGAAGAACCGCAAAGAACTTTTAGCAGAAAAAAGACCTGGCCAGTGAGCGTGCCCTCCTTAGGGTCGTTGAGAAGAAATGTGACTGTCAATCTTTTTTATGTTTGGAAATCAGTGAATTCCTGACGCGCTGTCATTTGGAAAGTAGATAACTTGAGATCACTTTTAACGGTAGCTCTCATACTCGCTGCTCTCATATTAATAATAATTGTCATTTTTCTCATTGATCTCTCGGAGATACTTCTAGCTTTTCTCGAACGGCTTTGATGACATTCCGGGTGTGAACAGATCGTGGTTTGCCCCGTTGGGGACTGTTTCCAGTATTGCAAACCAGGTTCGTCAACTTTTCTAATAACATAATGGAAAGTTGATTTTCCAGCTCTGCAAGCTTAACAGTATCAAGATATGAATTTATCCGCCGGCAGAGCTCAATTATAGCTTCACGTTTGCTTGTTTTTAATTATGTAATTAATTTAAGAAATTAATCAGCGAGAATTGGAAAAAATAAACATTTTGACTAGCATAATTTTCCTTGAATCACACATTGAGTGTAAATTAAAGGGAAGAAAATGCTAATAAAATTGATTATATTTACTGAGAAACCGTTTCGGAGACCTGGTCCGTCATCGGTTCAGCAAATGATTTCTGCACAAAATTATATTAAGGTTAAATTTAATTGTCATCAAATTTAAATAGTTATTAGCCTCATGAGTTTCTTACAAATAATTTGCGGTCTTCTTTTGTTAATAAATATAGACCTGAACAGCACGCAAGACGTCACACAACTTCTTCGCCTGAGTCGCTGAAGATCGCGGAAGAAACTTTCATTCTTAGAATTTTCCAACGCACTCGGTGTTGTTGCACCTCGCTTATTTGATGCGGCTCACGCTCATTCTGAAGGGAAATTTCTTCCATGAACACTGAATTTTACTTATCTTGAATATTATATGTTCTTAAATTTTGTTTCTTATCTCTTACTAACAATATTTAAGGCTTACGAAGACAAACTTGCAATGATAGCCACACGTATTTGTTTGACACAGGGAACCAGTAAGTTCCCAATTCAGTCACTTTAATTCATGTCACATTCCAGTCCGAAGTCATTCTTAGTAATTTCTGCAAAAATAATACACTTTAGTTTCAGTACGATAGGTTTTAAAATTTAAGGAAATAATTTTTTTGACAGTAACTCAATTCTTTCCCCGAAAAGCGCTGAAACTCCATTTACTGCACCCGGAAACCCTGTTCCATGCGCAGCGCTAAATTTGGACGCGATTTGCGCTGTAGTCAACAAATGGCGGTGATTTTGATGCATTGTTGTAGTAATCATTTTGCCACTTTTGAGGCAGATATACTAAAGCATCTCGTAATAATGCCAAAAGTTCAAGGGAAAAATTAAAAAAACAATCATTTACATTTATTTAACATAAATAAACAAGATCGCATATGTAAGCATTAAGATTTAACAAAGGATAGGAAGAAGACCACTCGAAGTTATCAAGGTTATACTGAAAAACAAACGTTTCATACTAATAAAAATCCATCATCAGTGTTCTGCAACGAAAATCAAATTAGTATTTAAAATTACATGGAAACAATAATACAAACAAAATATGCTATCTAAAAAGAAAAACATTCTTAGCCAAAAATGTGAAACCTAATCCACGATTCACAATTTCACGGGTGGTCTACATTTGTTAATTTCTGTCCCGTGCTTAAAGATGTACAGGGCTTCTAAAATACGGTCGGCTGTAGAGCGCTCCAAATCTAGAGACTCCGAACGTAGTTAAAATTTAACTCAATTACATAGCTAGTACTTTACATAACAGCAGTTTTTAGATATCCACGCAAAAAGTTTTTGGTTTATTGATGAAGTAACTTTCTTGATATCATCGGAAGAAACCGTTTCTGATGGCATTCCACTTGTCATTTTTAGAATTATATTGTATTCCAGCGAAGTAAATGGGAAGAAGGTCTGCCTCCAGAAGTCAACGTAAGGGTCAGCAGTCAGGTTTACACCGTCGTCCACTTTGAAAGACCCTACTATCTCGCTATCAACAATATCAGTTCAAAACGTCACACCACCTCCCTGCTGTCGCCTAAACGGGTGAGGGCGTCCATGTTTAAGGGAGAATCAATCTTTCTTTCAGCCCTAAGGTCTTTCGATAGTAGCTTTACATTCACTTGAGAACAAAACATGTTCAAGCGGATGTTTCATGTACATACATACTTTGAGGCCCACTCAAGCCTTTCCCTCCTGCGCTCAGCTTTCAAAGGAGGTCGAATACCTGCTTTCCACATTCGGCGAGCCTCTTGAGAATTCGGCTTTGTGAAGTTCTAGTCACACCAGGAGCACCAGCGCCCTCGAACACTTCCTTATTAGTTCGGAGAGGGTTGAGACGATATTTTTTCATCATCAGATGTACAGTTCAATTCGACACACGTGCAGTTTTTACAGTTTTCCCTTGTTTGCTTGATCATAATACGTATGAGGGTTACTAGAAATATTTTTCACAGTTCTATGATCTCGGCCAATCATTTCAATCATTTCCAAGGCAGTTTTTGCTTGATTTTTTACATCTCAACTTCTGTTAAAGTTTTTTTGAGGCGCATCTTGCACATAAAAGGGCACAGTGGTCATTGCAACAATGCACCAAATTGACTTCCGTTAGTTTACTAGTGCGCACATTGTGTTAAAAATTTAGCGCTACGGATGGAATAGTGTTTCCATGGAGAGTATGCAGATTCAGAGATACTCGTAAAAAAGTATTTGAACTGGTTGAAAGAAATTGGGATACAATAATTGATAGAATACCTTAGCTCGTTTAACTTTGTTTCACCATCGTATAAAATTTTACTCATAGATGTCAGTGAAAATCTTGAAGTAATTATTTAACACCAATGGCATTAGTTAACGTTTCACTACTGATTCTTACGCATGAAATACCTTTACCACATTTTCTGAAAGAAACGGTTGAGAATCGACTATAAAAATATTATCTACGAGTTCGAAAAGCTATGATCATCCATTAAGTCATAAACACATTTTTAAGCACAAATAAAAAAAAGAGCATTTATTTATTCCAACTCGTTTTGCCGTTGGATTTTAAATGCCTTACAACTACTGGTGGGGGATGTGAGGAATGTGTGGTTAAAACTTCCTTTTCCAAGGGAAGTACTCCGCAGTCGCGTGAAAAGCCCCACTTGAGCCGAGGCTCGAATCCTAGCCCTTTCGTCTGTAAGGCCATGACGCTCACCACTACACCAGTATAGTATATAGTATTGTAGTCTGGTGAGTCGGGTAAGATAGCTCTGAAAAATTCGGCGTTCAAGAGACACAAGACCCGTGTGCATGTGTTTTTACCTCATTTTTTTCCAGCCCCTGCAACAGAATACTGAAACTTATCTCACTTATTTCGATGTTTTGATCAAGAAAAACTACAGGGAGCTTTAAGCAAAGTTAATGTTGGAAGAATTTTATTACTAAACGAATTCAATGTAGCATATTAGTTTTGAGAAGAGTTCTCTCACGTTGTCAATGCATCACACGGCGATGCTATCGCCAAGACACTCGACTCGTGGGCCAGGATTGGCTGGCATGATGTTTTCGGTCACGATGAGACCAAGATGGGGAGTGATAGTTGCCTTATTAATGGTCTTAAAACACTATCACTGTACGTGCTTCGTCGTTAGTCTTGTGTCTCGGAGCACCCATTACAAGCTTCGAATGAGCTGCTGAACTATCTTTTGATCTCCACTTCATCAGTATCACTACTATCAGATTCAACGGAATGGCTTCCCGAGTGGCCATGCGGGACCTGCCAGCCGGTCACTGCTGAGGAGCACACAAGCACGAGGCCGACGTTCCGAGTCTAGTGTTGTACCTGGGACTGTAGTCCTGTAAATGATTACTGCGTGAGTCAGAGAGCATTTTACTTCCGCTCATGCTGAAAGGGTAAGTTCTGAGAATGAAATAGTATGAAATCGACACAAATTAGGGTGGAGTATAACTATGGAAACAAATGAAAACGAATAACTTTTAAATGGGTTATTGTACTTAATGGAAAACATGTGTTCTAATACATGAACGTTCCAAAGAATAGCCAATGTTAACAAATATTCGAAATAACTTCCATTCCTACTAATTACGACCGCAAAACTGCGTGGAGATTCCTTTCCACATCACTCAGACACTATCCAAAAGTCACATAATACGCAACGCACTGGAAGCATTGCTAACCCATAGTGACCGTTGCCACCGATTAAATGATAAGTTCTGAAATTGAGGCATTGTAGCGTTTTCATCTATAATTTGAAGCGTTGTTTGAAATTGAACTCGAATTACTGACCAACACGGCCTCTGAAGATCGTGTCGGCAGCAGTTTTTTTCAGCTCAATGTACTATATGCATAAACATCCGTTATTCGGACCCAACATACAAGATACGTAGAAAATTCAGAAGAGTTTTCTTCCGTAAAATTTTCTGAAAGCACCGCTCTCTCAAACAGAAAATTACAGGGAGTGGTAAAATGATCTGACACATTTGGTGGCTTAATAGCAGCGAAGGAAATTAAAGAATAAAATTTTTGATTTCGTAATGTTTATATGATACAATTTGATTTATTTTGTTTCAAGTCGTAAATGGTTTAGTTCAAACTTTATTTTACTTCTCTTTAATTAAAATACTGCCTCCGGTCGGAAATATTTGCTACTCAAGGAGAAAACTCTCCGCACTTTAGCTTCTTTTAATGAACTTCTGTTTTTAGTACGGTAGACGATCGTGCACAGTGTGTTGAACACACATTTTAACATTATTTAAATAATAGGGTAAAAGTTAGTTAATATGGTCTTTTTATTTTTTAAGATACTGTTTAAAAGTAATTAAATTACACGCAGGATATGGCAAGTAAAGATGATACTAATAGAAAGTGCACATATAACCGAAATACAAAAGATTCGGCAGATTCTGAACGAAGAGCAGTATTGCAGGTACTTCTTGAGAGATATACAGCTCATAAGTTGCAATTCAATTCAATCCCTTCAACATCAAAAAGCACCACGTAACGTTGATGAATTAATTGAAGCAGTGACAGATAGCTTTGAGGAATTACAGAGATCAACATTGAACAACATTTTGATTACTTTGCAGAAGTCAATGGAACAGATTATTTTGGCTGACGTTGGCAACAATTACAGGTTTCAATATCTGCTCAAAGTACAACTAGAAAAAAAAATATTTTTTTCAAATTCAATTAAGATTTCAGATAAATTGAAGAATAAATTAACATGTATTGAGTAAATATAGGGGTAAATATATAGTAAATATAAGTATTGTGTTTTATTTATCATATTGAAAATATCATTCATTGATGTTCTACACTACGAATTTAATGTATTGAATAACAGAATAAAGTGTATCTTTTTGTTACAACCAGTAGTTTGCAAGTATCCTTTCTAAAAGGTTTACACTCGTTTTGTGGCAAATATTTCCGACCAACTTCAACACTGATTTGAACTAACTATTCCCGACCGGAGGGAGTAACAAAAGAGTCGGACCCGTTTGCCGAACCGTGTTACATGATGTTAGCAGGCTTTTGGAGGTAATCTTGGGGTAAGTTAATTACGGATGTTAAGAGTCACGCCATGCAAACCCACCAAGACAAAACTATGTATATCTTAGAGTTAAGAAGTTAAAGGGCTGATTGAGCCAGAAATCGCCCTTGTGGAGATGCCAGAAATCGTATCTTTATCGGTGTTGCGAGTACAGAAACTCCCAGCGAGAACAGCCTCAGTAGTTAGGATTTCTTCGCACGCATTTCATTCATTGTCAGAAATTGGTTTCAAGGTTTTTAGTTCATTTTTTAATTACGGGTATCTGACGATGCTAGTCACTAGTTCTTATTAAAGGATATGTCTGAAATCAAGTGACTAATTTAGACTTTTGACAATATAGTACGTGATAAGGGTTCGAGTTTCACATCGCTCTGTAAAAGCAATAAATAACTATGATTGGTTATAGAATTTGAACAAATTGTGATTATACACGTCTCTACTTTTTCGAGTAAAAATTTCAAATGTTTTGCAATTTTAGGGTTGTTAGATATGTAATGAATTTACAATTAAAGACGTATGACGTGTTATTGATAACCATACATACATACATACATACTTCATCGCATTTTTTATGTTTACATTTAGATCTTTGCGTTCGGCAACAGAAGACATTGAAGATTCATTGGCATGTTGTAAATTAGAGAAAATACTTTGCGTGTTCTAAAATTTGTACTTAATTAAATTGGCTTTGCTTTGGCAACTGAAATTTTCACGAAATGCTCTTTAAGTGCATGACTCTGCAATGAAAGGCTACTGCATAACATAAAGGCATTATTAAACCGTTTTTAATCATAAATTTACGACCGTAATACTACAGGAGGTCTTTATCGATTATTTTCTTGTTACAGTAATTCATTATAATTTCTCAACTGTTGGATCGTTTGGGAATCGATCTGCGGGCTGCCGTTCCCATCGAGATCTGAATTTAGTGACGTGTTATGAGAGGTCAGTCTTTGGGCTGAGTCTTTACGTTTGTAAGTGCATTTCATGTCTCTATTTTTCCGCTTCAAACAGCTAGCCCGTGCGAATCTCATTCACGCATCGCGATATACGTGTTCTCATTTCCAGCGATTGACGTGCTGATGATTTATCTTTAACTACCACGTTGTTTTTCGTAGAATTCCTGATGCAGAATAATCAACTCCGAATATGCTTTAATATGTTTATATATTATTGAAATATATTGAAACTCGTGTTGATGAAGTTGCTGATATTGACGTGTTACATGAGATTAACAAAACCCTCTTGGTGTTTTGTTTGACACTCGTAATCATATGTACTAAAGCGCAGCCATACGTATTTGTACCTCCCTAAATTCCCACTTTAATCATGTCAATGAACATGTTACATGAAGGCATGTGGGAAACATTGATAAAATACTATACTCGCACGCACTGAAACCGGCGTAGTGGAGCAGCCAAGACTAATTAAACGAACTCGTGTGCACCACGGAGTTGATAACCTAGAGTCCGTAATACAGAGTTTTACATGGATTTGATGCCGTTAATTTGACTGCGCGTACCATGAGCACGGTGATGAAATTTGTTGCTTTAGAGCAAAATTGGAGCGGGTCATTATAGAGGGTCATCAAAAATAGCATGTTAAAAACAACCCGTGCGGGACGGTTCTCACGGTGGAGACAGAAATCTCGAATTCCTGTGACGCAGAAGATCTCACGCCCATCTGACGCTCAGGCTCAAGTACCCGAAAGCCCTAGGCTCGTTTGAACGCTATAACATAGTCGTAATGGTCCGAAGAACTGTCACGTTGTAGCGGCTAGATTTTCCCATGAAGCGAAAAATTATTTTCATAATCGTGAGTCATCCCTTGAATAATTGTTCATTTATTGAGTTAATTTATTCCCTAATGAGTTCTATGTTTCGGAGAATTTACCCTTTAAACTTTTGTACATTTCACAAGGGTTAGACGTGAAGCAGACGAGGCGCGGGGACTGTTGAAGGCTAGTGCGGTGAGCATCTCGTCGATTGGATAATTTTCCCGAATGAACGAGCTGTTCTAATCGAAGTACGCCCCGTCTTGTGGATCGCAGATAACGGATAAAATCGCATGTGCCTTACCGGTCAGAACAATAATTCGAAGTAAAACTTTTCCGATGGGCTGCTCAAATTCCTGACGCCCTGCTATTTCATTTACACACGACGAATAATCTTGTACTTCTGAAGACTCAACAAAGCACTTGACGCTACAAGCACCACGGCCTTTCATGTGGGACGTTATACATTATCCAATTTGGTCTTAAATTCTTATTATTTCGACCAAAATTAGGGAAATGCACACAAATGCATAAAATACGAACGAATGTCTGTCCATGCAATATTTCATCCATTTACAAAAATATGTTGGTGCTTTTAGAGCTGAGCAGTTTTAAAGCAAAGGTTACTGTAAAGTGCGACTGTGAGTGACAGCGTGCGCTCGGCAGCAACAGGAGCCGTGGCTGCAGGCTGGCCCTGGTGCCGTTGTGTCTGCGTGCGCATTTCGGGGTGCTGACTCACGCTGCAGGCCCCCTCCCACCCCCCTCCCTCGTTTGCCTTGGTGCTCAGTCACTCTCCCTCTGGGCCGCCGTACGTGTGCGGAATTAGAAGAGC
>VOMN01061808.1:0-18317 GCA_014899125.1 Orchestia grillus
ATCCCCAGTACCCACTCCTCTGCTGATTTCGTCCTCATTACAATAACCTCTTACCGTCAATATAAATATGAAAATCCATTTTCATTAGGATACTGCATGTTTCTCATTTGACACTAAACGCAGCCTCATTGCTTACATACATTAGGATGCAGCTGTTTTTTATATGGAACTAATGGAACCATATTAGATAGGTGCATACGGCTGCAGCTAGTTCTGTCATACATAACTGAATGCAGCCTTATTGCATAAATTCATAAGGCCGCAATTAGTTTTCATAGTAGGCTAAATGCAGCCTTATTGCATACATACAAAAGGTTGCAGCTAGTTTTCATAATAAGCTAAATGGAGCCTTATAGCCAAACAAATTTGGTCGGTATAGGGCTCAACTGTTCAACGGTTCTGATGGTCAGTTGAATTTTGAGCGGATGAATGATACCGAGCATTGGGAGCTGCAGTGTGTATTGTGATAGTTCCAGCTCAACTGTGATAGTTCCAGCTCAACTGTGATAGTTCCAGCTCAACTGTGATATAACTACATTGAATTTTCGGAACTAACTTAATTAACAAATCTAACATTTATGGAGTCAGCGAACGGGCTAAAGGAAACAATATTATGCGTGTTATGTTAATTGATAGGGACGATTTCATGCTAACTGTTTTTGTTATGTTAATTTATAGGGACGATTTCATGCTGTTTTCGTTATTTTAATTCGTAGTGGCAATATCATGCTGTTTTCATTAGTTCGTAGTATTGATGTCATGCTGTTTTCGTTATTTTAATCAGCAGTGACGGTATTATTTAAATTGGCCTTATTATTACTTCGAATTGTTGTAATTTCGTTGATATTGAAGAAAAAGGTTTAGAAATTGTCCTAATTATTCGGATGCGTAATAAATCTACGGGTTTTATTAGCCTAATTTCCCAGTACTTCAAACTATTATACATACGTACATAATCCGCCTCCTTTCTTACGGGTGCGTCCATACCGTACAGTGTTTGCAGTCGATACGCCTTATCGATGAATTAGTACGTGAAAATATACCTGAATATCATTTCGTCGATCGCTAAGGACAGTTACGTTTACAGGTACACGGATACGAACTACTTCAAGGCATTCACTACCCCTCTACACGAATATTCCATTAACATTTGTGCTGAATTACAGCTCTTTAACTGAGCTATGAGACCGCTTCGTTTTCTTGTATCAAGTTCACGTTTATTGAAGTCTTCATTTAGCTTGACTCTGAGTCTCTCTGCTGAATTTTTTATTGGGATAATGGTACGCTTTTCTTGCTTTCATGCTCGGTGCACTTTATTAAGACTCTTCACTTTATTGTCGTGTTCTTTCCATTATCTTTAGAGCTTAAATTTTCACGCAAGTCTCATCTGTGATTAACTCGAAAAGCGTGTAAAAACCCGGCACTCCTCACGTGTTCGTAAAATCATTTCTAGGGCGCATTTATCTTGCTAGACCCAAACTGGGAGTGTCAGAGTCTACATATCAGTGAGACAGAACAACCAGCAACATGTGACCCCTCAGGCCCAAGGGGCAAACCACAGCCCCATGAAGCGGCACTGAGTTCAAAGACCTTTCCATTGTGAGTCAATAAAGCACTTCTAACGCCGGCGATGACCCTCCATTTTACGATCAGGTCGCAAAAAAGAGCAGACCGACCACTGCCGCTCGAGGGTGTCCCATGACGCGCCTTTGTGCAGCGGTGAAATGCATGCGAATGGAACATGTTGAGAGCTGCAAGGGAACATGTTGAGAGCTGCAAGGGAACATGTTGAGAGCTTCAAAACTGTGTTACTTTCTTCGACGTAGGCGATGTTCGGGAGAATTATTGTGCGCTATGCCAACCAGAAAAACTCATTTTATTTAAAAATAAGCAACTGATGTTTTTAATTCAAAAACGCAGTCAGAGAACACCCAGACTTGTGCTGGTACTGACGGGCGGCTGCTCCCAACGCTGTCCTGAGCTGCAATTCCCAGTTACATTAACATTTATTCATCCTTCAGTACTGTGCCTCAATGTAAAGTACGTGTCCAGTTACTTCCTGGTGCTATGTAGTTCAGAGAAATAAAAATAAATCTTATGTGATAATAAGAATTTTTACAGAAAAGGGAAGCTAGATATGCAACAACGACATCGATTTCACAAATCGTGATGTCTTCCACGTACCCGATAAAATGTGGTGTTTTCCCAGCGTCTTGAGAATGATATTTCCTGCCATTTTGATAAATATTGACCTATTCTAGCCATCTGAAAAATATTGCTTTATTCATACCAGCTATTCGACTAATATTACTTTGTTGATACCAGCCATTCGACAAATATTGATTCATTCACACTAGCCATACAACAAATATTGATACATTCCAGCCATTTTGCAATACACTAATATTTTCGAGGCACTTTGTCCCCATCCGAACAGCGCAGCCGGGATGCCAGTCTGCTATACGGAACCGCGCATCCTGCGATGTACGATTTCTAATTTATTTCTACACTGTTAAAATTAATTTTACCGTGTCAGATTCAATTTCAAACTATAAAAATTGAATACCAAATATGAAATTGAATATCGTATGTCAAATTAAATACCCCCTTGTCAATTTCAATACCACTCTGTTAATTTAAATATCACCCTGTTAATTTAAATACCACCCTGTCTATTCAAATAACACCCCGTTAAATTAAATACCTTTTTGTTAATATAAATACCACCCTGTCTATTCAAATAACACCCCGTTAAATTAAATGCCCCCTTGTCAATTTAAATACGACCCTGTCAATTTAAATACCACCCTGTTAATTTAAATGCCACCCTGTCTATTCAAATAATACCTCGTCAAATTGAACACCGCATGTCAAATCAAATACCACTCTCTCAAATTGGATTCACCCTTTCAAATTAAATACCACCTTCTCAAATTAAATTTGCTCTTTCAAATTAAATACCGCCCCCTCAAATTAAATACCGCCCTCTCAAATTCAATACCGCCCTCTCAAATTAAATACCACCCGTCAAGTTACATTCCACCCCGTCAAGGTAAATTCCACCCGTCTAGTTAAATACCACACGTCAAGTTAAATTCCGCCCGTCAAGTTAAATACCACCCATCAAGTTAAATACCACCCGTCAAGTTAAATACCACCCGTCAAGTTAAATATCACCCGTCAAGTTAAATACCACCCGGCAAATTAAATACCCCCCATCAAGTTAAGTACCACCCGTCAACTTAAATACCACCCGTCAACTTAAATACTGCTGCCAACTTGAGCCCCAGCTCGCCATACGCAGACAGAGCGCCCCGCCGCCTATGAACCATCACCTACTGTCAGCGTGACGGGAGCGTCGCACCGTCAGCAATTTGCAGTACAGAATTCAGTCCGACTAATCAGATGTGGGCACCGTGTAATCAGCTGAGACGCTCAGTGCCCTCATTAACTTGAGTGCGAGCCTGTACTTCTTCGTAGCACTAATCATTACGCGTCTGTTCTCCATTCACAGTCGCACTGAGACTCTAGTCTCGCGTTTGCTTCCTTTAAATATAAAAGTGTCTGCTTTTTGCATACGTAGTGCTGTGTAGTTTGTGTCTGCATGTAGTTTGCTTGGAATCATAACTTGGAGGGGTGAAATAAGTACTTACTTTGTCAGAGGTGGGAGGGGTGTGATCGAACGTAACTGTGTGATGGTGGTCAAAACTGACTGTAATTGTGGTCGAAACTGACCTGATGGACGTGGTATTCTATTTCCATGTTAAGAAGAAATGGTCAAATGGTGTTCGTCACTCACACGCCGAATCATTGAGCATACAGTTTCATTTCCAATTTGAGAATATATCGACTTTTTAAAGTTCTTTTCTAACGTTTCACGTGTAACTTGAACTCCTGACCCCCTTTCCAAAATTATCCTGAATTCTTCAGCACGTCCAACATTTATAAATTCCTTCATCTTGCCTTGAAAATGCCCATTTAATTAAGACCTCCCACTTGTTGCAATAACACTGCCTTTCTTACGAGATTA
Organism: Orchestia grillus; assembly: GCA_014899125.1. Taxonomy (NCBI): domain Eukaryota; kingdom Metazoa; phylum Arthropoda; class Malacostraca; order Amphipoda; family Talitridae; genus Orchestia; species Orchestia grillus. The sequence goes on from VOMN01061808.1 coordinate 4,031, forward strand.
TGAAAGTCTCTAAAACGCCGTGGCTCCCATCGGAACTCTGAGCACAATTTCAGCGGTCATTCCCGTAAATGCATTTTCTATTCATTTTCCTTACCTCCATTACCACCGAATTATTTTCGCAACAAGACTGCATGTAGCTTTGTACGAAAAACTTTTGAAACGGGCCCAGGTAGTACGACTGATCCTAATAGGGTTAATAGCCTCTTTCCCTCTTCCCTCCCGCCCCCACATTCTTGATCACAGCCAGCCTGATTAAATGGAGCAAGCTGATTGGCTCGCAGGATGAGGGTGTATTTTTGCCTCTCCAATATTGAGACTGAAGCAACAGGAGTGCACCATCTCACACTTCGACAAATCCTGATGAGTGACATGCAAGTGGAGACACTGGCGACACTTTGGACTTGGGAAAATAGTTAAATTTTTTGTAGAAACCTTCATAAAGAAGAAAAGTACCACCTACGTTCCAGCGTTTGTACTCAAAATTGAGATCAAAATTAGCAATAGAAATGGTTGTCTCTTTCGCAAAAAATCCCGAAACAGCCACTAGAAGGGAATAAATTTTGCACAGAAAGAATGTATTATTTCATGTGGAATTTTTCTCCATATATTTAAAAGATATGTCGACCTCAGACAGGGCCTCAGATAGGTTATCACCTATGGCCTACTCGCATGCCTATGTCGGGGAGAATTTCCCAAGCAAATTTCAAAGCACTGAACAAAATTTTTGAATAAATAGAACTGTTTTTTCGGTTTACAAAGATTAAGCGTTCATGGAGAATTTGTTCCTAAATATATCTTTACGATTACCGATCATTTCCATTTATTTCTCCCTTATGCGTTTCCTATAGAGCGATGACACAGAGTGGGCGTTGAAAAATATTTTGATTTCGATATAGCGTGACACGTGCGTACGCGTTGGGCCCCGGTGTTCTAGTCTACCATGGTTGCGTAATGGTTTGCTTATGCACCAACGCTCATTTTATTTACCTTAGCAGAAAACCCTCCTATTTGAATTATTAAAATAAATAAAATTTTGTTAAGCCAAGTAAAAAAATAACAAAGTTATGAAAACATGTCTGAATTCTGAGCAAGAAGGAGTCGTCTCGTACGAATTAGGCTACGTTTATGGAAAAGATTAGGTATGAGCCTTCATCCGTAGGGGACACGTGTTTTGTCCTGCAAATGATCAATGGCATCGTTATCACTGTTATTAGGATGATTATCGATATTGTGAAATAATACTTCTTAAAAGGGATTACCTGCTGCCTTCTGAACTCCAGTCGTGAATGCTAATATGACGAGTCACTTTATCGATCACACTTAAAAAAAACTGGAAGTTCTATAACCTTTGTGCGTGTTCTTCGTAAATCAGGAAACCTTGACCAGGCTTGTCTAAATCTGATTAAATATAACAAATGATTCGAAAATACTTACTCGTTGACTTTCTTTATCAAATATCATTGTCCTTTTATTGCCCAAAATTATTTTCTATTTCCTAATATTTTTACAGCCATAGATATTTTTATTGAAGGTACAATCAGGCCAAATTGGGTACGCAGCACACAAAAACGGGAGGGGGGCGATATTTCCTGTCTGTAGGGTGTATTTCTACTTAAAGAAACGTGTAAGAAATTGTAACATGAAAGATACCCATTCGAACCTTCAACTGCTAAAACTCACAATTCGGCAGACGTTGGCTACGTTAAAATTGCTAGCAAACTCATAGCATTCAGAAAAGTAATTGTACGGAGTGTAGCGAAATCCGCGAGTGGGGCAATGAGGGGCTATTTGTGTGAATTGTGCAGTGAATCTTAAACCAGGGGTGGAAGCTTCTTACATGTATGTCAATTACATAGACCAGGAACTACGCAATGAGAACGATGCCCTCCTAGCAGGTCAGTGTGCCTAGAAATTTCTCAACTGAACGTTTCAGCACCATTGCTGGGAGCAAAATTGTAATAAACTCTAACTAAATCAACCTGCATAGCTCGTGTATACTTATATTTTTTCATTAAAGATCTTCTTAACGGCATGGAACTCGAGCCAGTTCCGTCGCAGGTCGCAGTCAAATAAGGGCAGTCGTGATATGCACTTAGCTAACAAGCCATGACTCCCTTCGCTCGAGAACGTTCTAGAAACTTAAGGGAGTCTCACGATTATTTTATTTAGAGAATCAGTTTCAGATAAAAGTCGGTTAGTTCGAGGCAATATAAAATTTAACATGGTTGCTTCATGAATTTCGAATAAATACGTACGGAAAAGAAGGTCGACAGGAAAGCTTTAAGACTCAAAGATTATGTGAAACCAAAAAATGACATAAAGAACTCGTAGAAGAATGCCTATCTTGTCAATTTTTTATTTCGTAAAGTAGATACCCAAGTTATTTTATGAACTTCTGATCAATTTTTTTCGGGTGCGGTCGTAAATTTAAATTCATTGCCGTGGAAATCATCAATCTCAAACTCTACGGAGAATGAACCTAATATTTAAGTACAAAATTTTGCAAACGATTCTGAAAATACATCGTGACGCACAAAAACCTTGCTGAAAGTCTATAAAATATTTTAAGCTCACGCTAAGAAAATAAAAGCAAAAAATTTCGGCGTTTTTCAGTTTTAACTTATCAATTTCGGACGTTTTTTGAGTGTCTGTTTTAGGTGACGTAGACCACCCAATACGACCTGCGACTGTCTACGGAGACTCCGCTCAGGCGTTAAATGGAGCCAGCACAGCGCGTGGTGCCGTCTCAAGCCAGCCAGGATGGACATGACCTCCTTCCTGCGCTTATCAAATAATTACCTCGCAGAAATTGGGGTCACAACGGCGAGTGCAGCAAAATTATACGAGTGTTCTCCATGCTTAAATTCTTGGCATTTTGTACCCGAAATTCGCAGCGCATTTAAGAGAGACCTCTCGTCCTGAGTATATATACATATGCATGACCTGAATCTGTTTCTTGGTGGCGTGTAGATTGAAAAACTTAGCGACTAATTTTGTGATGATGTTTTCCCGTGACAAGCAGGCGAAGTTTCTTTTCGGCGAAATTTGCAAAAATTAATGACGATGGTGTTGGTCATGAGCTATTCCAGGCTTCCAGTCGGGTTTCGAAAGTCTAGTGAGAAGATCAGGGTAGAAATAAAACAGGTATTAACATGAAATCAATAAATAACTGGTCATTTAAACGAGCATCGTCGAATTCAAGTCTTGAGAACTGTTCGTTATGCTTTTATGAGATACGTATGGTAAATTCACTTTTTGTTACCTGTAAATGCAGATAATATTCTAAAATATTCTAAAATATTTTTTTCAAATGACGCACGTTATGTCAAGTAAAAATAGAAAAATTATCTGCATGTTTTATGGAAGACACCCCGATGTGCGTTGTAAGAATATTTTCTGAAATCCTACTTATAATTATTGGCTTTGAGTTCTCCTTAAACGAGTGGAAATGTACTCAAAAAATTAAGTACATTTTCACGAAATGATATGAGGAATAATAATTATTCCCACACGTACGGAGGAAAATATTCACCTCTCATTGCACATTTGAAAAAACTTTGTTTCTTGGGTGAAAGTTCGAGTTTGTTTCACAAATTTTAAGATTTTTTTGAAAATTGGAAGGTCGTAAAATCACTTCGAGTGTTTTTGTGTTCACAAGATCGTTTATTCCCACACGAAGCACTTTCTCCTAAAGAGTTCATGGTTAATTGCTGGGTGGTGGCTACAGTTAAATAGCCCTACCCATTAAAAGGCACAGTTTGGACGAGAAAAATCCCATTTAATCACTCGTGAGTGCAGCAAATTCCCCTCAGTATTACACGCAACATTTGCCTGACAAAAAAAAATGCATTTAACAACCAGTCGGTACAGTTAGTTCCCCTCGGAGGTAGACACCACAATTTCCCTGAGAAACAGCCTCATTTAATTACCAGTTGGAGCAATAAATCCCCCTCGATGTCAGAAAGAAAACAGCACTAGTGAAAAAGGCCGAGCTTGATCTGCGTCCAGAAGACAGGGTGTAATTGAGCATTTGGCCTTGGGATGCCCGTAGCCTGTATACCTGCAGTGCGCTCCCACCGTTGCCACTAAATCAGCGGCAGTCACGAAACTCAACTCGCCGTAATCGGGGTCCGAGCATGAGGGCAAGTTCAATGGGTAGCAAGAGAATGTACAATGCGAGATTGTCGGGTCCAGAGCCAGCATGACTCGTCTCAGATCAGGAGATTGTCGGGGCCAGAGCCAGCATGACTCGTCTCAGATCAGGAGATTGTTGAGTCCAGGACTAGCATGACGGGTCTCAGATCATGAGATTGTCGGGGCCAGGACTAGCGCGACGAGTATCGTATCGTGAAAGGGTACTTATGATAACATGTTCTTCGCTGTTGTGGATTCTGTTTCAAATAAAATAAAAGCATAGTCAAATTTTGTGAACTTTTTTATGCGCTTTTGATCAATTGAGCTTTAAAATTTTACAGTCTATTGTGCAAACCTTCAGGTTTTGATTAGCGTGATACTTTAATAAATATTGATGGATAAACCGATAAATTTTCGCGGGTGTGACAAAAAGCATTAAATTAAAATACTGATTTAAAACCTTTCTTCATTCTGTATTATTGAAATTTTCAAGGTGTCTTAGGTCTCATCTGAGATGGAGGGGGGTTATGTTGGCTGTTAAATCTGAATTGGAGCAAATCAATAGAATGTAGAGCCATTACTTCATGAAAAACGTGGGCATGTTTATTCACTCTTAGCTTTATTTTAAAACTAAGCTAGCTTTGACTGAAGTCAAAACCGCTCGAAAACTTATTCCACGAGTGGATATTAGTGCTTTTCTTAATTGTCGTTTTGACGTCTTCTCGAAATTACAAGAAATGTTCCCGGGAGAAGCTGCAGTGGTGCTTGCAAGCCGCCCTCACTCCGCAATAGCACGTGTTGCGCAAGCTGGCAGATCGATCGCCGGAAGCAGAGGAAACCGAAGGTCGATATTACGCTAATTACCTAGCTGCGTCTACGGCCGCAGTACGATAAACTGTCTCTTATTAGTATCACCTCAGCTGGCAGGATCCGCGAGTAATTCATGGGTGGGAATCTTTAAGAGTGATAGTTTATGAACAAGCTGTAGTATGTATAAATAGCGCAATGATCTTTGTATGTATTAATAAAGCGTGCGACACATATAGATACATACATAGAGAGTTACAAGCGTAATAATATATAAATGAAGAACGGTTTGTTCCATCATGGCTTGGTTAGCTGCTTGGTTGGCCTCCCCGTCCAACTCATCACTAAAGGAGAATATTTCTGCGGGAGTTTTATTCAAGGTATTTTGAAGTGTACGGGAAGAAATGTACGGACAAAATTACCGTTCATTTGATCCATTCGCGCTGACACGCGGTAGTCCCGTAGACAGGATACTGAATAAAGTATCGTAAATGATTATAATTCAAAGTAAAAAGGTATGACAGTATTTTGGTTAGCATATGAAAATTTAATTTCAAAGGAAACAATGAGGAACATTTGTGTCTCATTAGGTCCTTGATTCGGAAAGTGCCATTCATTTTAAGAATAGGTATAACAAGCCCCGTAATTTTGATTGGTCACGTATACTAGTTTACTAACACAGGGAAATTTCCAAAAAATATCAAGATTTTCTAATATTCATTACTTATTAAACATTGACCGGAGCGTCTTGACTAAGGTTAACAAAAAGTGGACGAAAATTTCTTCGTCCCCTTTACAGCCTGCAATTTAAGTACGCTGTTTGCATCTCAAATTCATTTAATTTAAATTAAAATTTCGGTCTTTTTCTCTTACCCAAGCGATATTCAATGACTGGTATAGAAAACAATTTTACAATTGACAATAAATATTTTTCTTTAAATTAATTTTTTACTTATTTTTCTTAAGCTTATCTTAATATTGGTACTCAAGCGAATGAATTCATCGATTGCACCTTGAAAGGTGTAGTCGCACATTGGGCTAAAAATCACACTTTCTTTTTATTGTGGCAACTCCTCATTACAGATCGAAAGCGATTGTAACCGGTAAAAGTGCAGAAACTAATCAGTTAGAATATATGACACCCAGGCTTCATAATGAGAGGGTGGTTTTTAAAAAATTCTTCTAAGTTGAATTTTATATTCCATTTACTTGACATAAAAAATTTGATTAACCAACTCGTCCAACTCCCAGAAGCTCATTTCCGCAATCCTCAATATTTTAAAAAATTATTTCATTTAAATTTTTCTGTTTTCGTAAATAGGATACGGCATTTGTGTTGATAGGTTTCGCCTTTGTGAATTTCATCCCCCTGACGAGTCGTGTTTAACGGCGAGGAAGCTTGGGAAGATTAAATCTCAACCAAAAAGAATTTCATATAACTACGATTTTCAATACACAAATTTGATAAAACTACGCTCTTCAATACACAAATTTCATAAAACTACGCTCCTCAATGCACAAATTTGATAAAACTACGCTCATCAATACACAAATTTCATAAAACAACCCTTTTCAATACACAAATTTGATAAAACTAGGCTCTTCAATACACAAATTTCATAAAACTACTCTCTTCAATACACAAATTACTGTTCGAAATACCACAATGGTTAAGTAGTTATATATATGATAATACTTGATGTATTTTTCATTTCACAAGATCCTATTTCTACTTTGACAATTGAAATGAAAAGGTACGTTGTAATAGTGTCTATAGAAGCGAAACAAAGCAATTCGGAAGTTGCAAAATTTCTAAAGGCGCCAGATCTTTCGTTTGCAAAGTTAGAAAGAAGCTCAATGAAAACAATGGAGATGAATTGGCCACGAGCAAGAGAAAGCCGCATAGTCAACGCTGTGACTCACTCAGAACACCTGAGTTTGTCAGAAGAGTGCAAGGCATGATCGACAAAAAATCCTGGGAAGTCAATGCGATATCTTGCCAAATATCTTTAAGTGTCTGGAGGAACAATAAGGAATGTTGTTCATCAAGACCTCGGATACAAATCATACGTTCTTAGGCGAGGTCAGTTTATGTCGACTAAAAATCAAGAGAATCGCTTAATGCGCGCTGTTTTTCTCAAAATCCGTGAGGTGTTCTCAGATACCGTACGCCCCCTGTACGTAATGACCAATTAACATCGGAAAATCTCAACACTTATTTGCACACTTTGTACTTTTACTTAGAGTTTAGCCACTCCTAACTCATTGCCTGCCCGTAAAGATCTTTAGTCACAACTTAAAAACGCTTTACGTTGTGTAACACGGGATGCCAGACTCCATGTTGTGTAACACGGGATGCCAGACTTTATTATGTGTAACACGGGATGATAGACTTTATGTTGTATAACACGGGATGCTAGACTTTATTATGTGTAACACGGGATGATAGACTTTATGTTGTGTAACACGGGATGCCAGACTTTATTATGTGTAACACGGGATGCCAGACTTTATGTTTTGTAACACGGGATGCCAGACTTTATGTTGTATAACACGGCATGCTAGACTTTATTATGTGTAACACGGGATGCCAGACTTTATGTTGTATAACACGGGATGCCAGACTTTATGTTTTGCAACACGGGATGCCAGACTTTATGTTTTGTAACACGGGATACCAAACCCTATGTAGCTACAAAGATATTTATAGTTGCATCTTTTGAGACTGTAACTTCACGACCGCAACTTCCGTCATTATCTAGGGCTAGTTGCTGCGAGTTTTAGATTCATTGTTTACAGTAGCAAATTATGGCTTAAAACACTGTCGGACGCATGGTACTTTAGCATGTCACAGCGATCATGCTGCAGTGCAAACGCCAACTGCTACCATAATGATACAGTAAGCTTCTTCCTTGCCGTACCTTGACATTCCTGGCCTAGTTCGACGTTCATGGTACAGCACGATATTCCTGGTACAGCACAACATTCCTGGTACAGCATGATATTCCTGGCATAACACAGCATTCCTGGTATAGCACCACATTTGTAGTATAACTCAACATATCTGGTAAAACACAACATCTCTAACACAACACAATATTCTGACAGAATACAACATATCTGACACAAGACAACATATCTGGCACAACACAACATTCGTCCTGGTACAACAGTACATATGTGACACAACACAAGATATGTGGCACAATGCGTCATACCTGGCACAACGCAACATACATGACACAATACAACATACCTGGCGCAGCACATCTAACACCCCACAGCCACACATCACAGGCTCTAGCTAGACAAAGCTACATCAGTTCAGAGAACAATTCAGCTCAGGTTTTAATTCTTATCTCCGTGACTCACTCACAGCTCGAGCGGTCGCCTGGAGTTCTGCCATTCAGTCGCACAAAAGAATTTGTTTTATTAAAGGCGCGACTGATGCATGAAACGAGCGCAGCAGTTTACTGCCTCAATGGACCCCGTGGCGCCTGCTTGCTTTGCTGGACGGTCTGCGCAACCGTCAGTGTTGGTAACCGCTTCTCAGGGGCTTAATTTTCGCTTTGTCTCGTGTCTTCAAGCATCAGATGCGTTTGTGATGCTGTAAGTAAAATGGAAAAGAATACATGAATTTTTTCAAAGCAAAAATGCTCCTTTCAGCAATTTTTAATTATGGAAAAGCTCGCCCTCAAGAATCTTACATTCGCTGTTGATGAGCCAAGTGGATGTGGATAAAGACAAAAATATTCTTCCAAGCCATGGATCCCCAATAGATCAATCTCATTTGCAGTTAGTATCATAGAAATGGAACCGCTGATAACATCATCTCTAATCAACATGGCGGACTTACCTCTAGATCGGATCTGAGCAGCACGCAGGTTCGTCGATTTTTTACTGCCTGCAGACTGTTGAGTCAGATTCCTTAAGTTCCAGGACGCATTTTGAAGCTACAATTCTCTCAATTTCCTACGGAAGTCTACCATAAAAGGCGCAGAGCAAACTTGCAGAATCTAAAATCAACTTAAACTGCAATTCTCTATAAACTCATCAGGAGTTAAACAGAACATGTGTGATACTTCTTAACTTTTCACCACGCTAAGCACCGCCCATGATCCAGTTCCCTAAAATGTTGATTACTTTTTGCTGTAATAACTTACTCGAGTAATTAATTTTTCTAACTCTCTACTGCCCCAGGTACCGAATTTGGGATTTCAATGGAATTGCTTTTGCATATGTAACGAATGTTCATTCAAACAGAACAGCATATGTTCAAAAAACCAGTCAACAGGAAATACGATTCTACTGTTTTTGTTTTTTACTCCCAATGCAATATGAACGCCCCTTCATGTGAAAAGACGCAACATGAACGTGCCTTCATGTGAAAATACGCAACAGGAACGTGCCTTCATCTGAAAATACGCATCAAATGAAAAAATGCTGCTGCCTATAAAATTATTTGGGCAGTAATAGATTAGGTAAATTTGAGATTGATATTGAGCAGATTTCGTTTCATACTCTTGAACTTACGAAAAAATTAAACTCAGTACTGCGAAAGAGTTAAGCTCAGTAAGATCAGACATGACGACTCTCAACTCAATCTGAACAACGCCGTATCTATAAAAAGCAATGATTTGTCATGAATATTTACTTTTAAGCATCACTGTGGGACCTTTATATCCCTGCATTTCAGGTATTGATATTTACGTACAGGAACTCATTTCCAGCACTTGAGTGAGAAAACTCTTCGGCTCCCTGGACTCAAAATCTCAACTCCGAGAAAACTCCGCGTCTGTAGCCTTGGCACCTTTTTCTCCCGAGCACTAATGTTAAGAAAAATTTTGGCAGTTTCTCCTAGAAAACCTTGAAATCTCCAAGGTGTCAAAATATTTCTGAAATCTTCGTAATGTTGGGTTAACCCAAAAGAATTGGATGTTTTGGGGTAACTCCGAAAATTTTCGTCCAACCACACTCATAAAAAGAAACCTACAATATCTTTAACAAATCCTTAGAAAACGTAAAAGAAAAAAATCAAGACAAAACCTTTAGCAATGAGACTGAAAAAAGCACTTTATGTGAACCCTACCAGCCTTTCCACCTCAAGGCCCATGACGTAATTCCTGGCCAAGAATGCTTTCGCTGATCCAGCCCTAGCGTTACTCGGGCACCCAACGTTCAGTTACAGGACCTTGCTTTGTTGTAGCCTGTATCATAACGAGTGCATGCAAATTCAAGGCCACGTCATTTTTAGAGTTATTCGTCGCTTCTCGCTGTAATCTCGCAACCGGCGCCAATTGCTGCCTGTAACGTTCTCGCCCGCAGGGCCTCAAAGGCGCTTAACGACGGCGGGGAGTGCAGCACTAAAAAATCTTTAGTCAGTAATTTTCGAGGCTCATTACTCGACACCTATCATGGTACCAGATTTGAGCTGCCACAGCTGCTTAACGGGTGTCCTTGACGCTGCCTTAATGAGACAAAACCGCCGTGGTGTGAGATGACTTGGTGAGTTAATGTGAAATACTAATGGTTTAAAGATTAAGCTTTGTATGAATATGATGTAGAGTTAAAAGTAATCTTAGAATTATAACCATGAGATACTTGAGGGAAATGTAATCGTCCGTTTCTCTAAATAAAACTCGTCCGTTGGAGTTTTAAGAACAATACCGAGATGGGAGCGGAGGAAGAGAAGGGTTCTCAAGAGCGTGTCGTCCTTCAGCGTGTCCTGACCACTTTGGAGATTTGTACGATGTGTACTCGGCAGCTTACCTGTGGAAATCAGAGCTCCTCAGTTGTAATGTTAGTTAAAGAACGTAAAATTGCCAGTAGCTGTCTAAGGGAATCTGTCGTGGGTTTTGCTTGTCATTAGATAAGAAGTTAATTTCTGTACTACGCATCGGAAGAGCACGTTCTGTGCACCCAAACTCCCTCACGAAAGCCATCGATGTTTCAGTATTTTACTTCCTTCTTCGATTCTCCGTTTTGTAATGAACTTCAAGAGCAATTTTATAAATACAAATAAATTAATAAGCTCAGATTGCGCGTGTTCACCATTCCAGAAATCAGCATTTTCATAAAATGCAAATTGATAAGCTAAAACTTCGCGTGTTCACCATTCCAGAAAACATTCCTACGCTCTCCTACTCGTCAGTTCTCTTAACCTGATGACCTGGCGCCCATGACCCCAATACGCGGAAAATAATGGAACATCAGCGATGACCTTCCATCACGACAACTGCTCCTTGGGGCGGCCCCGTCGTGACCCCAGCTCGTGAGCGCCAGGACGACACACAAGAGCGAGAGACAGACGCCGACTCGTCAGTTTCGATGGAGTCAAAAGTGCGTCGCGATCGATTCGAGTTTTGCAACTCAGACGAGGCTCCGACGCTCGCGTTGTGCTCCTGGAAACTCTCTCTGAGATCCGTGTAGCATCCTTTATTTATGAACCTGTTAATGTAAAGCGTACTGTTTTATGCTCACTTGATGGTAGTTATACCGATTAAGAACGACAGTTACAGCAGGCTAGGGCAACAGGTGTTTTATTGATGACAAAGTTATTGATTTTCAGCAGATTTGTGTGCTGAAATAACTTATTTAAGAAATGTAGAAATTATATAAACTAATTTATCTTTTAATTACTACTTTTATGGCCTCATGACCTTTATCCTCGCACCATTTACGGAATCACATGTATATAGCAACTAGACAATATATTTCCTTAAAATTTATGTTGATGCAAATGACCTTCTATGACCCGTTTCTAAAAATTTAGAAATATTTATTGAGGAATACATTTCATACATTGATGGGTTTATTTAAACAAGTCTTTTTTGTATGCAAATAGGAAAGTATTTTTTTGGCTTAGGGTGGTACAAGAAGTGTTTTCATCGCTCCGTGAAGAGCCTCCCGCATTAGTTGCATTACAACGAAAAGACCTCAAATCTCTTGAACGTGACCGCAGAACCATCACGTAAGGATGTTATCTAACGTGAGGCCAGAGCTGCGGGCAAAATAGGATCCCGATTTTACTTCACGCACTCACCGGTACTTCCCACAACTTGCGAGTTTTGACGGGTGTTGTCACCGTTTAGTTGGAACGGCTGTTCTCCGTGTAGAATTTACCGTTGTAGAGTTTCTTAGTTTTTTATTTGGAATTTTCAACTTTGATCAAACGTATGTCTTTGATGGGAATTCAACTTTAAAAAATTTTGCGTTACAGATTTCGTTATGAATGAGGGAAAGTTCAAAACGATTTAATTGAATGCATTTTACACTTTTTTTGTCGTATCTTTCTATATTTCAAGCTACGAGAGACATTGAGTCGTCTATGTTGTTTCCATCTAATTTAAAGTACATTATTGATCAATTTTGATGATTAGTGGGTTCATGTTCAGTCAGAGCGATGTCAGAGCCCAATATTCCCTTGCCGGGTCTTTACAAGAAAATCCGTAAGGTCTAATCTAGCTGAGAAAACGTGAAAAGTTTAACAATACCAAGAAAAATTGTTCTTAAAACCGAGGTGTTCATGTAGCGCCCTAAGAGTTAATTCTTCATTGCACAATGGAACCTATCTGGAACCTACTTAATTTTCCCACAAATGGATGGAACTGAAAATGCTTATTTTGTAACGACTGTTAATTGCAGATAAGAGTCACACCCATGTTGTAACAGGTGCACTCGGGGCAGTTAGTTGCATTTATAGCGGCCAGAGTTCAGTTACTGCATCTCTTCAAAAGTGAAGTGCTATAAAAATTCCTGCAATAAAGTGGCAAGTCTAGGCTAGAAATTAACTCTCCGTGAGCAGGAAGTTCACCATCGAAGTTGTTTCCTTTATTCTCACCGAGCGTTGGAGTTTCATTACATCAATTTTTTAATTAGCAATCGTGTGCGAGAAGTTGAGGGCTGCAGGTAAATTACGTCTGTCCTTCGAGACCAAAACAATCCATTGAACCTCTTGGTATTGCAATGTAAACTTTCTCCATCCATTTTCGATTTCATTTGTCACTGTTGCTTACTTAGGCTCATACGGACAGTGGTGAATATCAGACTTTTATGGTGAGTATACGCACTTTTACAAAGTAGCCACAAATTAATTAGCTTCCGTAATCGATATTTGAGGTCTATATGTCTATATATATCATCACATTTTAAATGTTTGGCAAGAATGAAGAAAAAAAAATTGACCACTGCAAAAGTAAATCTCGATTCTAAAAGAACTTCTTACATGTGTCCACACAGCTGGTCATTAGGTCGGGCACGTACGTCTGATGCCCGGTCACACATATTTCAGACGTGTGATTCCCGGTCACATATATTTCAGACGTGTGATACCCGGTCTAATATATTTCAGACGTGTGATGCCCGGTCACATTTAGGACATGTGGTGCCCGATTACATATATTTTGACTTGAAAGGGAAAATCAGTACCTTCATGAGGATGAGGCTTCAAGCTGCATTCGAATTGAAATCTAGAACATTGCTCCCTAGCGAGGCCCCCGCAGACGGGTGTGCGGTGGACAGGGTGCTGCAGAAACGTACTACCACTCTGTGATTGGTCATAAATAATTATTAAATATGGTAATGTTAAGCATCGTAGAGCCAGGTAACAAATAATTGCGATGATGTCGTTCGTTATGAACAATGGAATTTGAGAATACCTTACGTAATAAACATTTAACCATCGATTAAACTGTGATCATACTTGTTTTGCGACACAATGTGATTGTTCAAAGACTATACAGTCGTCCCCTACATAGAGCTCTAAATTGCCCTTAGCAAACAACCGTTCTATTTTCTTATTAGCTTCTTATAACACGCTCTATCACCTTCAAACGACACGAAATATTTTTGTGTTACTTGATGCTTGCTCTAGCTGATACCGCTTTTGAGGAGGACGGGCTTAGAGCGGCTGCTTGCTGGAACCGGACCGGAGCTTTGTGCTGGAGATGACAGTAGAGCGGCTGTTTGCTGGAACCGGTCTGACGCTCTATGCGGGGGATGACTGTAGAGCGGCTGTTCGCTGGAACCGGTCTGACGCTCTATGCGGGGTATGACTGTAGAGCGGCTGTTCGCTGGAACTGACCTAGCGCTCTACGCGGGGGACGACTACACCTCCACCCACGCACTCAAGAAAGGCACCTTTCACTTGTTAACAACAACAAGGACGTGAATCACAAGACCGTCTGAAGGCCCCAAGGAGTGAGGGCATAAGCAGGGGACCTGGCGCTCGTGCTGCCCCGTAGAACACACTAACTGGAGCCGGACGGAGGGCGGCAGATAATCACTGACTATCGTGGAAGAAGCGGCGACCTATAAACCTGTGCTGCCTCACACCGCTCTATGACCG
>VOMN01061819.1:0-10742 GCA_014899125.1 Orchestia grillus
GGGTTGGACACGCCATAGTTAGCGACTATAATCGCTACACAGTCCTAAAACTTAGTGATGTGCCGATTAATTAATCGGCATCGGGAAATCTTTTTTAATCAGCGCATCACTACTACCTATACGTTTGTAAGTACGTGAAAAGGAATGTAAAACTCGATTTTTTCACGAATAGGTTGCATGGAACATACATAGGTAAACTTAACAGAAGTTATGACAATAAAATTGTTCAAAGAGTTAGGAGAATCATCAAAAATGCAGGACAGTGCTGAAAAGAACTTAGATTTAAATTATTGCACGTATTTTCGAAGTTGTTCTAAACAATTCTTCCGTAAAATTATTCTAGGAAAATTTCAAGGACCATATCGGGGTGCTAGAAGTGTAATGCTTCGTCACTTATACGTCAGCGCCGCGGCGGGCGACATAAAAGAGCTCAGCGTTGACTTGAGACAGAAGATAACTGGCCCTCGTCAATCGAATAATAGTCATGGAAATATTTCTGAGCGTTTCGTCAACCTGAAATAGGTATACAGTCATAGCCAAAATGATTAAGACTTCAAAATAATTTTCTAGTTTTTACTTTTCAGATACGACTCTGCCTAAAGTTCAACCCTCTGTGATAATTGATCTCCTAGAAGAGGGTTCACATGCAAAAATAGAATATAGAAGAAATTTACACCAAAAATTATAATTGATAGATTTTTAAACAGGTAAAAGATGCGGGAAATACTAATGCCAAAATGTCCCATGGACGTCCAAAATTATCCAATGAACACAAAGATCGGGTTTTAGTTAGGCCCCAAATGAAGAATCGCACGGCCACAAGTCTTCAGCTTGCCGAAGAATGGAAAAAAGCTTCACCGATTTCATCTCGCACGGTGAGACGAAGACTTCTTGAAAGGGGCCTCCAAATCGACGAGAGCTACGAAGAAGCCTTTTCTGTCCAAGAAGAATTTTGGGGATATAATAATTTTTTTGTAAAACCAGAGACAATAGGCTGAAGATGAGTGGCATAGTGTATTTTTTCTAATGAAGTTCCCCTTTACACATTAGAGAGGATGAAGAATAAAAGGGAAGATATCTCGAAGCTTGATGTCATTTCCACAATGAAGCATCCAGACACAGTTTATGCATGGGGTTGCTTACCATTCAAAGAACAGGTGCATTAATACTCTATTAAGCAATAGCCCATAACATTTCTAGATATAAATGATATTTATCATTAATATTGATGCTACGATACAGCCACACTGGCAAATTAATTCAGTTTACATCTATTTCTAATAATTATCAGAACAGTTGTAGTAAGCAGAAATATTCATGAAGCAAGGCCTATGATGAAGAGAAATTTTCTGGACTCCTTTTCCAGCCAAGAAATGAAAAAATGAACCAATTAAAAAAAACTATTCCGATTTTCATTAAGCTTAAGCTTACAAAACTTTCACTCCTGAATCATAAGCAACCCTCAGTAGCTGTATTGAATTAACGCGTTTCTTGTAACGTGACCAACCGCTGGGTCAGTCTAACTCCATAAAAATGGCCTCGTCACAGAAAACGTGTGCAGTCACAGAAAACGTGTGAAGTCACAGAAAACGTGTGAAGTCACACATGCCAGACGAAGACCTCACTACAACGCAGCAGGACAGCTCACCACGCTCCGATGTAGCCATTGCCGATGAAAGGAACAAACTTCTGGGAGGGCAACGCTGCACTGTCCTCTCCATCCTCTGCAAGAGAGCATGCAATCACAGGACAACAGTTGCAGTTAAGCAATACGTGACCAACGGGCAGGGCTGGGCAGCGCTACTTTGAAATGTAGCGGCCGCTACATTTCACAGTAGCGCTGCTGACCTCTGCCAACGGGTAGAATTAAGTAGCCGGGCTCAAATAAGGTGCTAAGGGTAGCTAGCTAGAACAATCCAAAACGACTTCTAAACTCCCGCGCTATTCTACGTTAATAAATGACAGCTACTCTACACACCACTGCAGCAGCCACAGCCTCCCAACGAGAAGCCATTCTGATTATACTAACACAATTTGGGTCATGTAGTTACAGTACTCTGCCATGAGACGACCTCTAGATCTGGAGTGACTATGACTCCCATGTATAGTTGGAGTGAAGTTATATAGTATATAAGGTTTATTAATCATCAGGATACATAGTTGCTGGACCAGGGCACGACTGGAAGGTCCCGTTATGAAAGAGTTCAATTATTTCCTTAGGACATTTGCGCTTGATACTTGATCGGTCAGACTTAGTTTAAAATACGCTGAGGTGGAGTTGCGGATTATTAGAACAAGTTAACCATACAATGCATTGAACAAATCAAAGTGCATTGATATGAAAACCAAACAATTTTACACTTTAAAATTGCGTGAGCAGGATTCAAGAAAAACGTGAGAGATGCCTGTAGTCCTCACTTAAATTATGTTTTCTTCTGACTAAGATAAAGTTTGCCTCAAAAGACTGTCAAGAAAATTTATAAAATTTGGAAGTCCACAAGGGTGAAACTTTACCTGACTTATAATTATGAGCACAGAGGTTTTCAAAAGACACAGTTGAAACTGCGATTCATCACATCAACAGTACACGTCCATCACTGTAACCAAGATCTCCGTAATCAAAGAAATGTAAATTAAAACTACATGGCAGACCTACAAAAACCCAATGCCATATATACTTCCATCTAATATTCAACACTTTAGGACATGATCCAAAAAGGTTATATTTACAATGCAAGAACAAACATATTATTTACAAAATTTATGTCACAATAATGAACGTGGTGGAGCTCTAATACCGATTGTTAAGTTAGAATGCTTCACAAACCCCCCAGCATGACGTCTTTGAAAAGACTTTAAATTAGTAACTAGTTCACCATAGTCTGAAACAGAATGCACCTACTCAAGTCAGTCTCTGAACTTTCATACTAGGCATAGCAAGTCTGACTATCTACCATAAAGATGCCCGTTTGTGGATGATGGGCTTCAGTGAATGCCGAGCTCAGTTTCTTAGCTGAACAGTTCACTCAATAAAGCTTTTATAATTAGTTAATCAGTTTAAGGCTCGCAAGCCACATCCAAGGCAATCTAAGAGAGCAAAAAGAAAGAACCATTTAGCATGGACTGTAGGGAACAAGGAATCTATGTACAGGTGTATCCATACACAATATTCCCTGTGCATAGAAACTTCAAGTTAAGTACGAAGAGAGAGAAGAAAAGAAGAATAAAAGATAAAGAAGAATCAGCAAAGAAGGCTTAGGTATAGAAAGAAGCAGGGTGGGGATGAAAGATAGAAATCCCAAAGGCCTAGCTAGAGCTGAGTTCCTCATTACACACTAACTACGGAATGACTTGCCACAGATCACTGTCAAAAGAATGACACATGCCAGTACATCAATTTACAGTAAATCTGACAAGCAAGTAAGTCCTCTCCTTCAACCTAAATTTATCCTTCCTTGCCATACATACATGAATATCCCATCATGTACTACCATATATTTGATGCAGCGATGAAATCACGAGTAATACCCATGCTGCCAACTCCCTATCAGTTGCATGCCCCCACCCTGCACGTGCTGATGCAGAGCAGCCTGCAGCAAGTCAGGTGGCTGTGTGTACAGCAGGTGGGCATCCAGGGAGGACAGCGCAGACTTGAACTGCGCAACTCGAGATGCAATGCTCTCTGCTGCTGACTCTGCAAGGTGATTTAAATTATAATAACCAAGGTGCAGTCATACACAAAGTAATGAACAGCAATGAGGACTTGAAGCTTCTAGCAGTTCACCAGAATAGTTATGTTCAACAAGTTTATGCATAGTTTATGATGAAAAACTTTCCTCTTGTGATCCTATAAAAACAAAATGGAGAAGCAAAACTCTACCTACCTAAAATTGAAAAAACCTGCTAAGGCAGATTCTGTGTTCCATGAATTGTATTTAAATGTGCAGGCTTGATAACAAGAAATAAAGTATAGTACCCATACATAGAAGCACCAACACAGAGAACCATCAAAACCCCTTGTATGATAAATAAATACCAAATAGGCCGAATGTAATGAATGCTGTTCTCATAACTCGCAAGCTATATGGATCTGAGGAATCCAAAGTCAGACAAAAAACATCCTTATGAACATGTATGGGAGCCTGCAAACCAGTTGGAACTGAGAGATATCCCCTGGCATCAGTACGTCATTTAAAGGACATTACTAGTTTGTGAGTTACAGTATTGTGAGAGTAACACATACAACACTCCTGAATGACAAACAGATTTAAAAAATTGGCTCTGCCAACTCCAAAAAACCTGTGCCTAGTGAATGGCTTAGAAACACTGCAACACACAACATACCTATGTGCAGAATAATGTGTAAACTGCATTTTTATTTCATGTTACTTGAAATTCAGTATAGAATTAAAGATACATATCCAAAAACATTTGCAAAATACACATTAAATACTTTTGTGAGAACCTCTATTGACTTTGGAATAGTTTGCATACAATGTGCACAGTAATGCCTTAATTTTAGCAACAAAAATAAAAACATATACCTAGGTATAGAGAAACAATAATTATACAGGCATACAAAAATACTAGTGAACTTCATTACATACTCATGAACTAAGAGCAGACTCGTTTTCTGATCAACTTCATTGTCCCCAAAAGTGAGCGATTTAGAGAAAGAAAACTTGCCCAAGCTCCAAATTTATTTCAAGTGGCATCACCTTGCAACTAAAGAAGAACCAGTAGCTGCTTAGTGAAGTTCTAAGCAGTGAGATTAGGAGTGCAAGCAGCATTGAATTCCTTCACCTAACAAATATGAGTTATCAAAAACTTGCATTGGTAGGCCTCATAATGTCTTTGAATATTTCAGGCTGAAGGACTGTTCCCATAATAAGTGGATACTACCCAGAGGATTCTGCAACTGATATAAAGCAAGGACATAATTAATGCCTTAACTTTTGCCACTTTATAAATTGACCCATCAATACAGCAAATTAGAAACATCTGTTTCAACAGAGTACTATCAAGAATAACTCACACTTTTACACTGAAAACACAATAACGGCACCCAGCAGACCAACTGACCTGTAACAAGGGAGGGGCTGGAGGAGAATAACATTCTCAGGATGTATGGCCCAGCATACAGGATGAACACCAGCATAAACAGCACCACCAACATCATTTTCCTTGGCCTGCAAAACATACACAATAACAAATTAATGTCATTGAAATCAATAATTACCTACATCATTTCAGTTACAGTCGTTGGTATTGCTAGAATATGCCATACATATGTCATCTTAAGCACTGCACAAATTTTTTGGGTAAAATTACATGAAAAGAATCTTATTTTCAAAGTAAGCACTTGTGTTCAAGCATCAAAGTTTCAAAACCATATTACATATCTCACACATTCAGATTTTTATGCTTAAATGAATCAAAACAATAATGATTGCCAGAGATTTATGAACCAGTATTTAAATGACCAGGATCTACATCTATACAATAATATTGTTAGTCCTTCATTAGAAGAGTTTAAATATCTGTGCCTACCTAGACTTGAAAAAGGTTTATGACATCCAGTAGCAAACAATCACAAAACTACTGCACAGATACCTACTAAAAAATTTTGGTTTGTGAGAATGAAGTGATTGAAGAGTAGGCATCATAGGTACCTACAAATAGGTTAAGGCTCATTTATTAGTAACTGCTCCAAATAAAACCTTTTTAAAAAGAATCTATCCTTCACTTTAACAAGAGCTTTACTTACTGAAATGAGGCATTAGGTAGGTATTCAACTTATACAGAAAGAACTACTGAGATAGGATATGTACTTATTTCCTCAATATGGTAAGTATTGTGAAACTGGAATAATAAATAAAAATCATCCTCCAATAAATCTACACTTGGCAGCCATAAATGCTTTAGCTCTTAGGCCCAGGTCCATCTTTGCACTTCTACACTTGGCAGCCATGATTGTACAATTTGTAAGGCCCTTTCTACACATCTACACTTGGCAGCCAAGATTGCTCTGATTGTAAAGCCCTTCTCTACACATCTACACTAAGCAACCATATTTGCTTAGTTTGTAAGACCTTTTCTTCCAAACCCTATCACTTGTACATAATATAGACACTCATAACTATGCATTATAAATCATGAAAAAATTAGTTATATACCTAATTGGATTAAAAGTATGGTCGATATGAATTTTATTATTTTGATAGGAGCAGAAACTGAGTAGCATAATAGAGTTATCTTCTACAATGATAAAGAATACCTACCAATTACACAATAAGGTTGGACTATTTTTAGAATGAACCTTCTCAACAAAAATGAGGTAAAAGTTGATAGCTTGACATATTTCTGAAGAATTTAAAGTTCATTTACATGGTATTGATCCTATATTTTTTAATAAAGAGAAGACAGCAAATTTATAGCTACTAGAAAAAATGGTCATAAAACTGCAAATTAATAAATAATTAACTATATGGCTACCTTTCAAAGAGAAAGATAAATAGATGCAAAGATAGATAGATAGATGCAATCAATTAAAAGCACACTCATGTATCTTTAAGGGATAAAAACATTCTACAAGATGGTTATTTATTTTCTTAATGGATAACATTAGACAATAAATACTTACGAATAATTTGCATCCAGCAATCGCCGACTTCTTTTAACTAGATCATTGAAGTCCATTCCTATGATTTTACTTCAGCTTCAGAGGAAAATATCAAGTAATTAAGATACATTGATCTTTCACACAATTTAATACATGTTTCTACACAGTTAGAAACACCATATTACATAGGTACCATTTCTCACAGAACTATCAAAATCAGAGAACACTGAAAATAAAGTTAAGATAGTGTTCTAATAGGTACTAGCAATAACTTTTTGCACTGTTGATCATATATTCTGTTTACTTCACAAACAAAAAGACTGAAGCATTAGTAGTTGACTATAGAAAGGGAAGTTATACACAAGAATATAAACAAAGATATGTAATAGAAAAAGTATTATCCTTTAGATTAAAATATTCAAAAGCATAACTTACATGAAAATTAATGACAAAATTATCTTTAAAGAAAACCATCATGTGAGGCTATTTGAGATACCTAGTAAAATTTAGAAAGAGAGGCCCACACTGCCATATGAGGACTGAAATGTGTAAGGTTCATGTAATTTCCTAAATCTAAAACTCAGCCAATAAAGTTCAATATGTTTTCCATTCATATGTAGCTTACTGAACCTTTCAATTGATTCAATGAAACACCAAAAAAATTTCAGAAAAGCTATGTTTTTCAATATTTTCTCACTTTTAGAAGTTGGTCTCATAAAGGTCTGGGAAGAAAAATCTAAAAAGTGAAGCATCACAAAATTTTGTTATTGTTCACACATGGCAGTTGGCTAAAGAATTCCACTACCAAAAGAATTCCACAACCAAAAGAATTCCACTACCAAAAGTTATTTAATTCTTCTAGAATGATTGACATGAATTTCTGAAAGCCGGGGTAATATAAGACATGTCACCAGGGTAATTCAGGATGCCTAATAAAACATGTTTAATACAGATTATTCTGGTTACATAAACATATTTATCTACACAAAAACTAAAATGTTAATTCTTGTTCTAGGAGGAAACTAGCATTTACAGGTAATTATATAACATAAACCTCCTTCTAAATGTCAGGGGTAAATAACTTGAAATGAATTTTGCTGAAATGTCTCATTTGAAAATCTTTGGACACAATGTGCTGCGCAGAGCTTCACAAGAAGTCAGATAGTTCAGCAAGTTGATCAAGAGCATACCTTTTATTCTTGTACACAAGCGTGTAAATTTGTTCCACATTATCAGTTCTGAATGTGGAAGGCCAACCTAAGCATTAAATCAATGTTTTGAATCAAAATTGTGATGTGTTTGAATTATAATACCACTTACACACTTGAGTTTCTTCTCATCTAGGCATGTTTTTTTAAAAGCTACATACAACAAATCAAATGCATCCAATGCACTTCTACCAAGCAGAAAGCAAATTATCAATGCCACATATTAACCATAAATATCAGCCATTTAAAATAATTGAAGAGGTTGGAAAACTCATTCATCAATTTTATGATAGATTTTATTTTTGCTGTGATCAACTGTTGGGTTTGAGAAAATAATCAACAAAAAATGAATTTGAACCATATTTTTAGATCTTTTCTGCAACTGCCCTGCATTGTTGTAGATGCAGGGATAATTAATGATGCTTTTCCTTCTTATATTTTAAACCAATTATTATAGGTAGAATTTTTCCGTGCATAGATACTATTACATAGCTTGCATAAAATCCAATAAAATAATTCTAAACATGATGCCTAAATAAAACAAAAATGAAACATAATAAAAATTTATTAATAAATACATTAAAAAATTATACTAAATAGCTCTGCATGCTGCAGGATGGTACTTTAAAATAAATTAAAGCACAAAAAATATAATGGAAGCCCATTGAACTTTCCTTGAGTGATGCTGAACTTTAACTCGAATATAGAACAAACAGTCCTATATTTTTTTGATGACTCAAATTCATATCACAGTTGTATACTTGATTACTCCTATGATTTGAACATTTAGAGAATCTCATTGTATAATGTTTATTTACTACTAATAAAGCTGCACTTACCAATTACAACTAAGGTGCACTATATACCTAATATACAGTTAGGAAATTTAGATCAGATAACACTGAGTACCTAATTAAAATATACAAATTGACAATGCTTGCACTTCAAATTTATATGAATAAATAACAAGTATCAGAAGATTATGTGGATAATATTTCCTTCAAATTGGCATACTGTACAGAGCATTATTCTTATCATAGCCTACACATTAGTATCATTGGAAAGAAATTTTTAAAATAATTGCAGAAATTAATTTTTGCAAGGTTTCAAAGCATAGAAAAAGTATTTAGTAAGACATTTTAAGCATTCACATACAATGACAACATAACCACACACAGCTAAAAAAATAAGGACAATTTTTCACAAGCTCTAGCAATTAAGATTTGACATTTCCTTGAGCTGAATCATCAAAACAAACCTTGACACCTATACTAACCTAAATTAACCCCAACATGACCAGAAGGAAGCGCAAGAGCAAACAACACAATGTACAATATAAACAATTTTGTTTCCAGTTTGTTCAACCATTAACTATATATTTCTGCAACTCAAAAAGAAAAATCCCTTCCAATGATCCCAAAAATCCTGTGCAGGAAGCAAATCAGACTGAACATTAACCAATTAAGCTGGACTATCTAACTAATTCTGTGTAGATAAGTTTAATAACTTCAATTTGACAAATCAGCAGACCCTGATGCCACATTGGCCACAGTACCCTAGGGCTAAGTGCTAAGAGCCTTGGAGGAAAATGTTCTCACATAATATTAAAATGCAGGATTAATCATTATTTTTTTTTAAATATTAAACTTAAGTTTATTTTCCACAGTCCATCTTAAATAATGCAATAGGTAAGGTTTTAATCTATGTAATTTATTCTGTCAGCAAATAATTGATACCCTTAAATTTTATGGTCAACATTTATGCTACGTTTTATGAATTATTCCAGGGTTCTTCACTGAACTACACTCAAACATTATTGAACGATTAAAATAAAAATTTCTGCTACTAGCCACAATAACAATTTTAATCCATATAACGAACCGAGGAAAACTAGTTAAAATACGCTACCGGACTCATTCCCTTCATTTCCTCCCCTATCCCCCTCGTGACCAAAACAAACTTTTATAGATGTTATGAACGTTTGACAGGTCAACACTAATGCAGTCATTTCAGCTATTGAGGAGTTCACTTTTTGCAGAGTTGCTCGAAGTCGTAAAAAATTGTTATTTTTTCATTTTATTTTAAAAGATGCCTTATATTTGGAACAAAGAAAAAACTTCAAAATACCCGATAACGGTCGTCAATTTGGGTAAAGTGTTAGTAATTGCCACCTACGAGATATAGGTCAATATATTCATTGTACAATTCACATTTTCCTTGTGTATTTCGTATATCTCCGCATCACAGTATTTTCTAAAAACATACGTAAAATATTTTCATAATAAAAAATGAGGACATATGAAGTACACATAACCTCATTATGCCGTAGACTCATATTTTAGTATAACTATGCATAGGGCACCGGCGGCCATTCCTTCTTACGGACCGACCTACGTAAAATTGTACTAGCTGGAAACTACCTAGAAATCATAAGCATGAAATTGAGAAGTTAATAAATATTCTATGCCTGCGAAAGTTTATCGGAAAATCTGGAAGAGGTTGAAAATAATGCTGAAGAAAAATATGTACTCTCCACAGACGCTGAGCAGCATCCACTGTCCACTCCAGCACTGCAATAGAACCTTTATTCATTCCAACACGTTTTACCGTTGGGTTTNGGTCGTTTCTAGTCAGTAGGTTTTTATGTAGGTCGGTCTGTATGTAACGATGGCCCGCCGGTGTGAAACATGACTTTTTAGTTATCATTTTGCGGTCTATCTCAAGTATAAGAGAATCTAGGTTTCAATAGCCCATCTACGCACTGTAATTTTATTTTATGAGGTATGCACAACGATCACACAATGTTTATAAGAAAATTTGAGTAGCAATAGGCTATCTTTGCACTGTAATTCTTATTTAAGATTTTTAAGTGGGGTTCAAGCCGTAGTTGTACGTTCCTTTTGGTCCGGATG
>VOMN01061823.1:0-22571 GCA_014899125.1 Orchestia grillus
TAATTCAAATTTATTGATGAGCAAGACATACACGAGCTGCAAGAAAGGTACGACGAAAAATTCAAAATCGAAGAACATTTGCAGCTTGAGCACAAGTCTTTGAGATGAAAGGTGCGGCAAGGAAGAACTCGCCTATCTCTTCCAGTGACTAGTCGAAGCACAAAGATATCGCCCCCCTTACTTATCGACGGCCAATGCTGAACTGAGCATTTTTTAAATCAATTGTTAACCAATCATAACGTGCAAAGGAGGGAAATGCATCATTTATGTCATTTTTCCGTTCATTCATTGGCCATTTTTGATGACGGCATAATTTCCAAGGGCAAATTAACTGGCTGCTGTGTCTTCTATGTATGTGATCTGTGGGTCTGAGACGCACCGCCGCTTGCTGCCTCATATGCGCTGCGGGCCCGGCCGGGCAGTGTTGCCATCTCCGGAAATAAAATTTTTGGATCAAAAATTCTTGAGAATTGAAAAAGTATTGATTTCAACACTTTGTCCGTCCGGAAACCCGATTGACACGCGTGCCTATTACACCCTTCGGGTACCAGAAGCAATCAGGTGACGCTCTGAATCGTGTAGAAAAATATGAGAATCCTGTGGAGTTAGTGATCACCGTGACGCCAGACCTAGAACTTAAATAAGTCGTTGTATGCGGCGATGGCATGTCGGAGTGACACACTCAATCTAACTTTCTTTCCGTGTATCTATAATTAAATAATTCTCAATTTTGGGCACCTAGGTGCAGGTTTCGGCGAAAAAGTTGGAGTTAGCATTGTTGTTAGCATTGGGGAAGTATATATTCATCTACACATGCGCGGTGCTGGACTTGTGTAACGAGCCCTGCTACTGTGTGTTACACCGCACAGCATCAGTAGAGATCACGTTAGTAGCTCCATCGCCCCTGTATGCCTAGTAAGATTTTAGAATTTTAACTTTGTGTATTGTCGGTGATTCAAGTTATACGGCAGCTTCTCATTCCCTGTCAAGAAATAGGTCAGGAGTCATTATGTGCCTGTAAAGCTGAAATATTTTAGTTAAGGTCATTTTACTTTTTCATGTCAAAATTATATTAGGCTCCTTTAACTTATTCTGCAATGAAAATTCTATTCTATGCAGCCTTACTGATACGAGCAACGTACTCGAAGGTTATATAGATTTATTGGGAAGTTTTAGGATTTAAAACGAGTATTATCTCATTTGAAATTGTTTGCATTCTGATTAAAGATACTTTCAGCTGATGTTAATCGATGAATTTTTCCTGTTTCTGTACTGTGATCAAAGGCGTTAGGGCTGTACGCCTTTTCAAGATTTTTGTCAACAAAAACAGGGCGTCACTCACTCCACTGAGACGCACTGCCTTAGTCAGGCTGCTAGGTACTCATTGGTTTGCATAGATGCTGTTTAGGCGCACCTAACGGTGTGTCCGGAGTTACAGCAGCATACCGGTTTTGATTGTGCCTTGTAATAGGGTCGTTTTCTCCAGGCATGAGGCGCTTTCTCCACTGTGCAATGTGCATAACATTAAATTCTTCATGATGTTAGACTCGTTTTGCTTCAACCATATGTCATTCACCTCTGAACATATGCTACCATCACTAAGGACATTACTTATTTGAAAAGGTGTTTTCTGTATATCTTGATGCGCAATAAAACACGTTATTACTATACAACTCTATTTAGATTTTAGATGGTTCGAGTCTAATATTCTGCTTTTTACATAAAAATTTAAAATTTCGATTTGCGAGGGCTTGTGTATTAGTTGCTAGGTTGGTTTTTATAATTTAAAATAATTTCTACAGGGTTGCCGTGGTCAAATTGGGTGATGGTGTAGATCTCGCTGCTCTAGGACCACCCGAGAATATGCCTCTCTTAACTCATGAATTGGCCCATGAGAGTCCCCTCACCGCAGCCTATGTTGCCGAAGCCTACACCAGGTAAGTGGTTCCTTGTTGTGTGTTCTAGTGACTGACCTATAGAATCTCGAGGTTTCTTTTTAGTTCACACTTTTGTGTTCTTTGTTCTGTTTTAGTTTAAATGTTGATTTGTTGTTTTAATTGAGATAAGGACTTGTTTGTGTACACGTGTTGTGATGTGCACATTGCATGATAGTTTCATTATGTTGAAAGTGCATAAACCTTCATTGGGAGTAAATCGGAGATTTTGCATGAATTTAGTATGGATTATACGAAAAATGCTCTTGTCTCAGCTGTACTATGCTCATAGAATATTTCCATACCTAAAACTGTACACTTAAAACTAATTTCTGCTTGTTATTTATTTCTGTTGGTTTAGTAGTTCATTAAATTAGGAACTGCTGTTCCTGCATTAGTCAGGACATTCCGTAGTAGCAATAATTTCAAATTGCATGCTCCTAAAATAGTAACCTAGTCAGAACTGTTTTATTGTTCGAGTTCCATTGCTTGGAACCACACCTTTGCCATTGTGATGCTACCTTTTCATAGTCTTTCCTTTCGCTCAAAATCTGGGCAGTACTTTGCAAGAACTACCGTTTGAAATACCATTGTTTTTTAAGAATCATTTTGATCTCAAAAAATGAAAAATGTAGAAGAGGTTATTTTTCGGTATCGATAAGAATGAATTGAGGTTTGTTGAATTTTTTTTAAGAGCTCAGTTCCTTTTGACAGACACTCTAGCAGCAACTTTTTACGTGAATGAAAAGAAGCATAAATGTTTAGCAACTAATATAACTGTAACTAACTTGATTGTATTGTTATAATGCACATTTACAGTACTGGTCTAAAGTATTGGGACAAGTCCTTTTTAATTTTTATCGCATGTACATTGTATATGAGTAAGAAATCAATTATTAATCCTGTAAATTATATTCAATAAATGATAGCACATATATGACTGACGCCAAAGTAAATAGATAACAATATTTAATATTTGGTGTATGACTCTTTTGCTTCGATCTCAGCTATCATTCTTTGAAGTATTAAAAAAAATCAATTTCTTTAGTTTATACTGAATTTTTGGCCCAGCAGCTTACAAGTGTTTTTATGTGTGCTCCTGCACAATAGGTACTTGCAAAAACTAGAATTCCACAATGTGGAGCCGTCCTTTTGGCCGTTGCTCTTACAACTCGTCATTGTCTTCAACTGCCAGCGAAACAACACACGCTATTCTCTGGTATTTTTAAAGTTATTTTCAATTTGCAAATGTGACCCACAATACTAAGAGAAGTGGAATTAACCATTTCACCGAGAAGCAGAATAAGAAATTTACGAGATGCTGGATGGGCATTCCTCAAGATTGCAACAAACAAAAAAATGTGGCCCATATACTGTGAAATACACTCTTTACAGAGAAAAAATTTGGAGACCGAGACAACAACAAGAATTGGAAGCCCCCTGAAACATCCCGATATTGCTATCAGACTTCTGTGTTGAAAACATGAGAGACGGGAAGAAACAGCCCGTGATTTGATGAACGAGTGCTACCAACGTCTTCCTGAAAATGAGCATGTCTCGAGGGCTGGAGTTTCTAGAAGACTTCGTGAAACGGGATTGAATGGAAGAGCTGCTGTATGGAAACCATTGCTAAATAAGGCAAACATAATTGTTTAAAATTTGCACAAAAACTGGAAAAAGAAGCTGAATGAAAGCTTCAGAATGTGGACTTCCCCCTTTAATGCCCAAACTTTAATCCAATAGAACACCTGTGGGCTAATTCAGACCAAACCCTTAACAAATTGAGTATTCCTTCTCGAGTATTCCAAATTGAGTACTCCTTAACAATTACAAGCTTCTTCACAAAAAATTTCCATAGAAATATTAAAGGAACTAGTGATTTAAATGCTTGTAAGAATGAAGGCGGTGATCGAAGCAATAGGGTACGCACTGAATTATCGATTATTGGGGCTATTTATTTGTTTTATAGCTAGTAATCTACGTACTAACATTCATTGAATATAGTTTATAGATGTCATACTTGATATTACTTAATTTTTTAACTTGCGAACAATGTACTTGCGATAAAAGAAAAAAAGACATCCTAATAATTTTGACCAGCACTGTACACACGTTTCCACGACGTTTATGATAATGAAATTGAAGTTTATTTAATGGAACAAAAATAGATTGAGTTATGAACACACTTTACAGGGTGTTTCAGAATTAAGGCTACCAATTTTATATACTAAATTAAACATTTAAAATCAATGTTTGATTATAATAATCTAGTATCAGTTTGAATGAAGTAATATAATCTCTCTATTTCAGATGTCTAAAGTTTAAATCAATGCTTTATGTAATGGCTGTGGATCAAAATATCATGATTAAGCACTACAAAGAAGGTGAGAGTAATGTGTCAATTGCAAAAAAGTTAAGAATGAACCGTTCAGCTGATTGGAAAATTGTCAAAAAGTTTAATGAGACAGGCGCAGCATCAGATAAACTAGGAGAGGCAGGAAATGAAATATTCGATCTAAAGAACTTATCAAAAACGCGCGAGAGAAGCTGCGTCGTAACCCGCATTGTTCGCATCGAAAACTGGCTACAGAGGCCGGTGTTAGCAAAACTTCAATGTATCGAGTGTTAAAGGAGGATCTGGGTAAAAAGCCTTACAAAATGCTGAAACGTCATGAGCTTAGGGAGCATCATGAGAAAATAAGGACCGGAAAAAGTCGTTACATCCTTAATGAGGTAGCTCAAGGCACGCTCCCAAACTTGGTATTCATAGGTGAGAATAAAATTGGCATCCAGCAAGTTGTAAACCGTCAGAACGACCAAGTATGGGGTTTCTCAACTTTTGTTGAAGGGAAGATTGTTACGAGACGTAAAAATGCACAGACTGTCTTGGTTTGGGCAGCTGTGACCGCCACAGACAGAACTCGGGTTATTTATGTGCCTTCTGGGGGTAAGTTAAACTCAGAACGGTACTTTTGTTTTATTTTGGAATCGAGAATTATTGCCATGTATTACAGAACACTTTCAGGGTTCACCATGGAGTTTCCAACAGAATTCTGCACCATCACATGGCTTCAAAGTCACCCAAACCTGGATTCAGAGAAACATTCTATCTTTCATAAGCAAAAATGTAGTGCCAACAAGGGGCCCCGACCTCAATTCCTTGGACTTTTCTGTCTGGTCCATTTTGGAGACAATGGTCTCGGCTACTCTCCACATTTCTCTCGAGTCACTCAGAGCAAAACTGCAGAAAGAATGGGACCCCAATTCCTCAAGAACAGATACGTGCTGCCTGTAATGCAATTGTACCTAGACTTGAGGCTGTTCTTTGTGATACGGCTGGTCATATTGAATAAGTCTACACTGTACCATTTACTTCTTATTTACCTCTGAGTTTCAACTTTTGAAATCAAAATCGTGCGTTTGAAGTTTCAGAAATCTACCGAAAAGCTCGCTGCATTAATTCTGGAATACCCGTTATATGTCCACTAGATGAAAAACATTCATCTCTATGCTTCATTCTTATTTTTTTCTTTATTGTTTGACCTTTCAGGGTGAATAAGATAGGCATAGGGAATAGGATTAGGCTTCTTAGGTTTATCTATCCAATGCAGTGGTGACTGGCCTCCTCAGGAAGACACAGTAGGTTACTTCAGCTGTAGCTAGGCCTTCGGGGTTTGCATCTTTCGTGCCCACTTTTCTTCTTTCCATTTTTATGTCTTCTTTGATGATTCTTTATCTTTTCTGCCTCTTCCTTCTCAACTTGCTGTTTCTATGTGCAGGAAATCTTACGTGTGAATCCACCAGTGCATAGATTCCATGTTTTCTTTTGTCCATACTAAATAATCCTTTCTTTTCGCTCTCTTCTGATCACTTTTATCTGGGTAGGGAGCTTTTAGCTAATAATTTACTATGTTATTTGAGAAATATAAAATTTATTTAATTTGTAACGCGATCTGTCATCAATCACTTCATGGTACGTTAAGAGATTTACAGTACATGATTTACTTATTTTGTTCTCTGACTCAACCGTCCATTCAAATTGAACTCTTGTAGTGCATTTGACAAATGAATGCAAAATCTGGTGAATCAGTCAATCAAACGATGAAAGTGAAATTGTTCATCGTAAATTAATTGTTAGTATTATGTGTGGCAAAAGTAATCATGCTTTTGCAACTCTGCCTCCTTTTTAATGAAGAGTAACTGAAGGTGCATGCTATCATCCAAACACTAACATCCAGTCATTAACTTGATCCTATTTTGAGTCAGAGTTACGAGGACTAACGAGTGATCTGCTAGCAATGACTGAGAAAGCGCGTATGTTCATGGAAAAGCGCACATATTGTTCAAAAAATTGAAATTACAGTAATTCCTTCCATTCTTTAAAAAACTTTAGATTCGTACATGGAATCTCCGAAACATCCATGACTCTTGGATCGGACTAACTCTATCACGGCCGGTAAGTCTGCTTTGCATCTGGCTGTGTGAATGATGCCCGTTTAAAGATACGACGATATTTGTTCCATCTCTCAACAACTATCATTCTTGGGAGCTCCAGATTCCGAGTTCGCAGCGAGTTCTAACAGCACTAGATCTGGCGTGGCGGAAAATTACGTATTGGCTTATGACTGGTTCTATCTACGCTGGGTCGCTGAGCTCCGGTGTCGGTCGTGAGTCGACCACAATCATAGCTCCCATCCTGTCGACTCCATAGCTCCCTTGAGCCATCAGCTGTCGTTATCCTCTTCACCCTTCCTCTGCATGGGACTGATCGAAGTCATCGAAAATGTTCATCAGTGACGCGTGACTAAGTTCAGCTTCTGATATCGTTAGCATTTTCGATGACTAAAGAGGTAAGTCCCACGCAGCGAAAGTGCTTTACCATCTTAGGATTTAGTTACTAGTATTTGTTGTAATTTTCAAATTTAACTTCAGTATTTTATGTTGTGAAAGTTATTCGTAGCGACCATAACCTCGACCTTAGGCACAGCACGTGCATTTCGTACGAAAGAGTAAGGCACGAGACTTGTCACCAATATTGGCTACGTTTACGGATTAGATAATGAAAGATATTTCTTTTTTAGGTCTATTTAAGCACTATCAATCCTTCTTTCTAGTCATTATCTTTTCTAGTTGTTGACGTATCATTGATGTTTTATTCGCTCTGGAAGTCAAAGCCCTTTTATAATATGAATTTAGGTCTGTTTGAGAACTCACTACATTATACATCGTGTATCTGCGCTTCTTTTCTTACTTGATTAAATTTTTTATTCTGTATGACTTTCCAAGAATTTGGTAGGTGTTGCGGTTTATTTTTTAGCGATTATCGCTCTCAGTCTCCTCACTGTTCTGTATGGTTCCAGCTTCCACAGCTGCTTCACTTCAGGATCTCTTTGAACGTTCACCGTGCGAGGTTTTGTAGTCGCTCTTTTTCTAATTTGTGCTAGACTTCTTCATTCATCTTTTCTAATCATTGTAATACACTAACTTACTTTTTTGAACGATCTTTTTTTATTATTATTAACATTCATTTTTCAGCCTTTTCTTTCGAATATACTCTGTTTTTTTACACTCTTTTATACTGACTCCTGGAATATGTTTTGATATCCTCTCCAGTTTCATCCCTTATACATATACTCTTTTTTACTGCCTCCTGGAATATTTTTTGATATCCTCTCCATTTTCAACATGTACAGAGAAGTAAATTGTTTTTAACGATCATGATTTTCTTTTTTTTTTCGTTCCTTATTCCTTTCCTGTTTTTCGATAAACCCTTTACTACATGTGTATCTAATCTCATCATTCACAGCAGATCCGTATGCTCTCCTCTTTGGCTGTTACTCTGAAACCGCTCTTTTATAATCTTCTTTAACTGCTTCCCTCCATGTCAACACTTTCATTGTCACTGCTGCTCAGTGAGACATATGTCCTCTCAACTTACTTGATATTCTCTTTTTTTCTTTGCGTCATTCAGTTCTTTACCTTCTATCTCTGCTCTTGTACCTCTTGCACGTTTCATCGAATTTTTGAGAACTTATTTTGCATTAGTCAGTTATTGATGAAAAATTCTTGCTCATTTTGTCTTTGTACAAGATTCAATTATTTGCGTCTCACTGACGCATAACTTATCGAGTCTCTTT
Organism: Orchestia grillus; assembly: GCA_014899125.1. NCBI lineage: Eukaryota > Metazoa > Arthropoda > Malacostraca > Amphipoda > Talitridae > Orchestia > Orchestia grillus. The sequence continues at coordinate 8,072 of VOMN01061823.1, forward strand.
CTTGGCTGACCATCGTCCACATCATTCATATTTTACAGCATTTCGGCTGAAAAACAGCCAAATAATTAATTTTTTCATGTACATCCTCAGCAGAAACGCTGCATTGTTAGTTTAACCTTCAGCCTTAACCTTTAACCATGCGTCTTTCAAAGTATTATCGTCCTGTATGTAATAAACCCGTTTCTGCTGTTGTGAGAATTTTCCTTTAAATTCGGTTTCATAAATGTCTCGTATTGTTCTGCCAAATTCCGTAAAATCTCTTCCAAGCTTAAGGAAAAACATTATTTTAGGTAGTTTTTAGTTTAGTGAGCGTGGGAACAGTTTACAGGGGCGAGGTCTAGAAAGTAAAGTGGATGGTAGAAATGGACGTCCATTTCTTTGGAGGCCTAAAATTGGTTATCAAGTAGGGACAAGCTACAAGGGTGCACTGTTGTGGTGCTGCACTTAGTTCTTGTTGTACCGCTGCTCGGGTCTCTTCCTGCGTGATTCGCTCCTCCTTTTGTATGAACTCCTTGTTTAAAGTCAGACTACATGATACGAGTTCATTATCTATAGCTTGATTGTCTAGTTATTTGAAATGCTTCAAAACAAAGTGACCGTGCGATCGGGAATTGCAATTTTGCTCAAATACATACGAGAACAAAAACATACGTGTTTCACCTATTTTAAAACAAAATTTTCCCAACTTGCGTTGTTACATGACTTACCAGTTTTTCGAAATCTCATGCTGAAAGTGAAAAAGAAAACTGACTCAAGAGACGATATTTTTTACTAGGAAACTCTTAAAACACAAATTCCATGAGTACTAAAATGCAGGAAAATTGAAAAATTTGAATTTGTCAGGTTTCAAAATTTGAATTCCATTCAAAAGTTAGAATTCCTCAGAAAAACACCGAAGAAAATAAAAATTGTCGTGTGTACTGGGCTTTGCTAAGGTCCGGTTACACTTCATTTTTACAAGTGTGTGATTAACTTTGAAATGTATGAGTATAATTGTTCGTGAAACTAACTTGCAATTTATCCACATCCGGCAGTTATCCTTAGCTCTAAACAGGAAAAAGATACGTGCATACCACATTGAAACGAAAACGAATGAAGATTTCTCCCGTGCAGGCCACAACAAGTCGGATTAAAAGTCAGTCGGTTAACCGTCCACAGAATCGCAGATAGGTTAAGAAGGGCTGAAGATCTCGAGGATCAACCTCGTCTAGATGGAATCAAGTTATCAGTAGATCAACTCTTGAGAAAGCCCTCAAAAATAATATGCTGAATATGACTCAACTTGCAAAGAAAAATATCTCATTGGCCGTAGCATCCAGGGCCGTCAGGAGAAAAGAAGGAAAGAGCTTCAAGTGCGTGAAAGACCCCTGCTAGCTTTGCATGAAAGAACCACGTGTCAAGTTATGTCGTCGTCTTCGAAATGATTTAAAGCGGCTTGAGAATTGTGTTGTCACTTTCTCAGGTAACACAATTTTTCAGTGAATTCGATCATGAACAAGCAGAACGATCGTGTTGCTAGTTTTAGTCTGGACGTTTCCAAGGCCGGCTACTTGTCTACTACCTAATCCCATCTTCCGTGATGATGCTTGCCGTCGGGGACTCAAATAGTGAGAAAATGCCGGCTGTGTGACTCGAAATATCTTGGACGCGAAAGTCTTGTATTGGGTTAATAATAACTAAAAATACAGGCTACGTTTTTCAGTAGGACGGTGTCTTAGCACACACGTTCCAAGTAATGCTATAGCGGTTGGGGCAAACATGACGTTCTGGCCACCAAACTTTTGGCCGTCGCAATCGTCCGACCGGAAACCTCTGGATGACAGGTTTTCGACGTATGTTGAGGATGAAGCTTGTAAAATTCTCGATAGCAATGGCAATAAGTTGAAGTCTTTGAAATCCTTTATTGACCACGTATGAGCCTGGAGGAGAAAAGATAACGCCTTAAGATGTGTTCCGTCATCCGACTACATCTGAACCTCGTTCTTACCGCTGAGGATATGTACATGGATGAATAGTATTTTGAAAGAGGAAAATATAATAAAATAATTAAGTTTGTGTGATTACCTTCAGAATATAGTCGTTTCGCGCATAGAACTGTTCATAACAAAGTGTAACAGGGTTTTTGTAGAGCGTTTTGGAAAGAACTTTGATCAGCTAAGAATAGTCAAAAACAAATTCTTCCATTTCATTTCGTACGTGCCTAATCAAACAACTATGCATGTAAGGTGAAGAGTATACAATTACTCAATTTGTAGAGGCTTTTGAAAATGATTTATCTAAATTGAAATCTCTTTACTAGAAAAATATAGCAATGTGAATTTGGGTCTTCTCTTGAGGCAACTTGCTACTACTACCGCCGTTCTTTATCTATGTACGTTCATGGATTGAATTGCAAATCCAATTTATGATCTCCCTTGATATAGTGATGAAGACCATTAGTCACTTAAACTGCCTGAATACGGTAAATCAATTTCGCTGCTGTGTTGCATGGGATTGCATTCACTTATTTGAAATTTAGGTCTGAAACGTTTGGAAGTCAGGTAGGGAGGCTTTATTCTATCAAACAGCTCTTTGGGCTTTATTAATCATTTTTTATATTGAAGTAGTCACTTACTCATCTCATGATTTATAGGTAAGTCTTCTGCAACACGCTTCCTGTGAGCTTGCCATACACTTTCACTTCCCTCGTAATGGCTTTCATAAAAATGTTCAGGTCGTTTATCATTCTGTGGTTCTTCATGGTGACCACTGCTTCTCTCTCGCAGACTGCCTATCTTTCAGACAGGGTGGTTGAGGGCCGTAGAATGACCGTTTCCATCAGTTGTTACCTAAAAGTTTTAGTTCAGTTCAAGCAACTCTTATTGAACTTCCCCCAAAAAGGTTTATCAACTCGATCAGACCGAGTAAACGGGCCTCTGGTTCATTCGTCCCATTGATGAATACTTGAAATTTTGCATTTACCAATAGCAGCCATTCCTTGAATCTGTATTAAACTTGTTAATGGGTATTGCCACCATATGATGTCCATGTAGTTGTTGCATTCACACGGTCCCTGTCGATTACACAGAGCGTGTGAATGCTACACCGACCACCTGGGCAATGACCGCTAACAGGTTAAAGAGGCTCAGGACCATCCTGAAAGTCATTCGACCGGCAGTAGCTGTCACATGTAGAATAGCTCTGCCAGCCTTAGCCTGATTGGAATAGGCCTCGCATATGTCTTTCATGTCATTTTATGTAGTTCATTCTTCTGAGTGATAGATTAACAGATTATAGATCCTGGCTGATCCCTTCATTAGGTAGGGGCTTGTTACATGTTAACTCAATGCCTTTTTCTGAATGCCGGAGTTGGGATTATATGTACCTCTTCCTGTTTCGTCGGTTACAGTTGCCGATTTTATATAAATCGGTTCCCTGGCTATTTTATGGCTTATGAATTCTGCAAGCTATCACTCAACTCTTTTCTCATCCCCGCACCCCTCGAAGAACCAGACTAACCAGTCCGCGACTTTTTTTAACCAGACAAAGAGCCTCATTATTGACAATACGTGAACCTTGCAAGTTCCTCAACTCGGGTCATCCCAGCCTCCGACAAGCCCCGTGCTTCGCTCTCGAGCAGTACTGTACAATGCATGTTACTGTTCTGTGCAAATCACTCTTGAAGCAATCATACTGTCCCAGATTTTTTGTGTCACTGCATCTTTTTAATGCGAGTCGGAAAAAATGCCCGCTACTCTGCGGCGACAAATGAGGCTCCCAGAGATTCTAGGTGAACATCTAAGGAAACACTCATGTTCAGATTCGACTTCCTCGAGCCAACTGCCAATGAAGAAATCGTTCGTGCCTTTAACACCACAAACTCCGTTGTTGCGATGAGCTCTCGTTTTACCACTAAAGGTAGCTCTCGATTCTTTTATTTATTTTCGTGATTCTACACTGGGCCCGGCGAACGGCTCCTCAAACCAATTCCCCGCTCAGACATCGATTTCGATCTGACACCGGGTACTTCTGTGCCCTCGCCATCGTCGGCCCCAGAACCTTTACACATTAGGAGCAAAAGTCCTCCACGCATGCTGGTCATACGGATTGTACCTCCTTTCCCATCACCAGCGGCTCCCTCACTCTGCGCTTCAGACGCACTTAATGTCTTCCCTTTTCTTTCTGAAAAATGTGACTCCTTTTTTACAGAGAAAGGGATGCTATGCTCAAGGTCTAAGCCTTTTTTTCCACAAATGTCATCATCTGCACTATGCCGTTGTTCTTTGTAGCTCCAAAGCACAACACCACTTTAACACCCGTAAGAAGTAGAAGTTTTTTCTGACTATGAAATTTCCTTCTTTCTTTTCCGGCTACAGCGCGGAAAAAATTATTTTGTTTTACCTTTGTTCAGCACTCAGAAAAAAAATTGAAAAAGATCTTTCTGTTCTATCGAAATACTTCCCTCAAATAAATTTCAATGTTTTTTGGTAAATAAATGCAAGATAGGTTCTATTGTAATATGAACGATAAACTTCTTAAAGGCATACCTTCATCTATAATAAGTAAACACTGCTGCACGCGATGTGCGTCGGAATACTTTACGATTAGGGTCCTTAGTGTTCGTTTGGCTGAGCATGCTGGGAAGAATTTTTGCACTTATCTTCCATTTTAAACTCCTCTCTACTTTGCTGTGCGTACTTATGCAGAGAAGTACGATTTTCCTGTTTGCCTGAAAAACTTAACATAATTTCTTCCATTTCTGGTACCCTTGATGTATGCGTTATAAAATTGTTGTATATTGTATCATTCAGACCTATTTTAAACGACACATTCAGCATTTCCATTACAATTGGCTTAGTTTTAATGTTCTTGATAAGGCTATTTCTTTATATTATAATTTTTTCTAATTTATACCAGATGCTGAAAATAACCTTTATAGTCTAAACGTTCACTTTTCCTTCTTAGTACAATTATAATTCTACTCGATAAATATGATAAACTTGAAAGCTGCTATCTTTACTCAGGTGCTCAGCCCTTTTTTCTCAGTTTGTCGGACTGAAACCCTCTTCTCGCCCGTATAATCCCACCGAGAAGATCTCGGGACTACTTTCCGATCCCAGCACCATCAACGTTCTAAGTCCCAGTGCTTAGCACTCCAAGACTTTCAAAAGTAACAAGTTAAACGCCATCTTTTTTGACTCTTACATAGTTTTTCGTCTGAGGCACATCTCCCACGTTGAGAAAATACCTACTAGTGTACCCGCTGCACTATTGCGAGACCTGCACTGGGCGTAGAAATTTCTTCAGCTTCAAGTCCACTCACGAGACTGACATACATCCCCTTTCTCGATCCTCTGTGATTGGACCTCATCTGCTAAAAAGGTCATAACTTCAAAAGCTGGCTTTGCTTCAAAGCTGCATATTAGCGTTTCCTACCACACCAAATGTTCGTGATCATCTGTCACCTATTGGCACGAACCTCTCCTCATACGAAAAAATAAAACTACCATAGGCAAGTTTATCAATTAAAAAATCCAGAGCTAAGAACACCTCGTTAAACATGTACTCGAACAAATTTAATAAGCATTAGAAGAACGTTTCGAGCATTTACTTATCAACAATGAGAATGACAAGTCATCTGCAAAACTATGAAAAAAGGAAAATATGAGACAAAAGTAGAAAAAAAAGTTGCTAAAAGGAAGCTCTACCCATTTAGTGTGGACAAAAGATGTGAACTGAGATGGCTATTAAAAACTAGTTTCCTTTAAAAATGTACAACAATTTTAAAATCGTAAGGGCACTGTGCTTTCCCCAATCTCTTGCAGTTGATCGAATTGAATGAGGTATTGCGCCTGTCAAAGAGACCAAGCCATATCTATCACTCGATATTCTGTTATTTTCAATTGTATGTAGCAGTTTCTAGTTATCTCCGTTGGTGTTCGGTATTACTCGTAATATCTACACCAAAACACAACTCAGTGCCACTGCGAGCCGAAAAGGCCCAGGGTAGCATAGTATAGTACCATGAAAATATTTGTGACTGCCTCATGTTAAGTTTTTAATTGTATGTCTACCAACTATACTGTATATCAGAATATTATCCTTCTGCAATATTTCGTTATATCGCCTTTGCTCGAATGTGAGTCGAGAATGCCCCTCTATCTATATCACGTTACCCGGGCCGTTGTTGGGCAGAATCAACCAGTTCAAACTCTGGACTCAATAGAAAATTATGTACTATTGAGGAATGAAATAGTTCATACATTTCTACAAGAAGAAAGCTTATCGCTTGGACTATCATTCCTCCTTCCATGATGCTAAATTCTTACCTTCCTGAATAATACGGCCATAAAGATTGACATCTTTTGCTTATGCGCCGTCTCTTATGGCTTCTAGGCCTTAGCAGGACTAGTGTTGCTATCGCTAACAGGAGACTTATTGAGATGTGAAATTTCTTAACACACGAAAAGCTTGAGAAGCTGATTTCCCCATAACACTTTTCCATCTGGCACTTAACAGACAACCGTTCCTGAAGCTTTCATTGAGGAGGTATGAGAAACAACCAGGTCACACTCTTTTTTCTTTGTTGAAAAATAGAAACTCCTCGGTTTCTCAGAATGTATATTTTCTATTACAGGGATGGCACTAGTATCAAGATTTGAGTATATTTTAGGTATAACGGATTTCAGAATTTTTAGATTAAATTGCTCTAATTGCGTTTATTACAAATAATTTTAGCCGTTGCTCTTAAGTGGGTTTAAATAATGCTGGAAATTTACTTTGTCTGAATGACTTCTCTGTATCTACTCAGCACGACCCTTTTAGTGACAGCAGTTGTAGAAGCATGTACATGCACAGGTACACTGAAAATGTTATCAAAAAGTGCACATGCTGATTTAAGACTTACTTGCCTAATTAGAATTCCTTATCAGTATCATTGTCATTGAAGGCAGAGACACAACACATAACAAAGCAGTAATAAGTTCTTTCAAGGTAGAGGTAGTATCCTGTGCAAAAACTCTCACATTAACTGCATAAATTTGGACAAACCCTACCCGAACATACCATTCAGCCAGATGTTGAACTATTAAATATGTAAATTCTCTATTTTTTATCAGGTATGATTTGTAGTAAAATAATTGTTTAAAAATCAGTAGTATGATGTTATTACCAAATTTTCAGAAGTCTGGCTGACATATAATTTTCGACATGAATGAAACTTACAAATTCTAAGATCATTAATTTTTTGTAATTACAGTTCATTAGCTAAAAATTATGTATAATCCACTTATTGCCTTCTTTACCACAAAATATGGGGGACTCTGGATGTAAATGTTTTGCTCTTGGTGGACTTAAAATTAAATTGAATTAGTAGTGGTCAAACTTGCCCTACCATACTTCACAGTATTTTTTACATGAAATAGTGTCTGATTGATTGGATTCAAATATTAGCTGTGTGTGCTCTAGAGCTATTTGGTTAGCCAAATTGTTTCATGTGGACTTTACTTTAAATGTCTTAGTAGCCAGTAGCCGAAAGTGATTATTTTGTTTAGATTAATAATGTGTATATGTATAACCTTTTTTCATGCATGCTCTCTTGTTTTTTATTAATCAATTCTACAGTTTTTGTTTTCAGACTGTTTCTTTTTGCTTTTCTTATCTCTGATTTAATGGTTCTAAAAGTTAATTTTGTAATCCTGGAACTCAGTATTTTTATATTCTCGGAACTCATCAAAAAGAAGTCTACTGCATCTCTTGAAACTTGGGTATGCATTGTTCTGTTCATTTGTTATTGCTTGGTTTCTTTGCTGAAATTTGAAATTTTTCCTTACAAGTCTTTAACTGAAGCAGTTTTTTGTCCTCGACTATTAAAAAGTATGTTTTTAAAGAAAGGAGAGAAACACTATATGAAACATTTAAATTAGTGATGAGCATTAATTTGGTAGATGAGCACAAGTGATGACGTTTCTAGCATTTGCCCATCATTGGTAATTAGAATGGCAAGTCATCTGCAAAAATATATGCAATGCAGATGCGCGTTGTGAGCAACAAAACGTATAAACAAAAAAAGCCTGTATTGCAGCTCGCGTCGTGAGTACTTTTGGATGACTTTCCATACTCTTTGAAGTAGAAAAGCCTAGTATCATGGAAGCAGCTGTCATTCAAATAATATTTTGGTCAGTATGTTGCTTTTGGCTTTCAAAGAACATCCTGTGACTGATGTAATAACCCATTTAATTTGATCAATTTTAATTTTTTTGAGAAGTAAAATGTCGTTTAGGTTTCAAAATTTTATAATTGTTATACATTCTTAAAGAAAAATCAGTTCTAAGTAACCATCTCAGTTCACATCCATTTTTTTTAGTCGATAAACAGTGTTACCCTATTGTAACTATACTTTTCAATAATTTATTTGTGTAATATGCTATTTATCTTTTTTGGGTATTTTTATTTGAATGGGCATTCCAATTGCTCATGATAAGCAAATGCTTAAAACATTCTTCTTATGCTCATCCTGTTACCTCAAGTAAATTTTCTTTGTTTTTTGTGCTTTCCTTTATTTTAAAAATGGGGAAAACGCCTCATGTTTGTTTTGAATGTTGGTTTTTCAACATTAATTTCTCTCATTTCTTAATTTCTAGTTGCCTGTTGGTGGTATTACATTGTGAAGTTGCATGAGATTTATATGTTGGGTACTATTCACTTTTTATGGGGTTTATTATTACAAGATCTATTGTATAAGTTTATCTTCTGTGTTACAATATAACTATCATATTAGTTTTATTCTACAACCCAATTTATGTATTATATTTAATGTAAAATACTGAATGATTTCCTCAATACTTCTTGGTAAAATAAAATTGTGAATGGGGATGCATTAATGTATAAGTGTAAAGTAGTAATGCAGCATGTCAAGTAGGCCATTTTAGATAACAAATATAAATATCTTCACTAGCACTAAATTATATCCTAAAGCAATGCTCTTGCAAGGCCTTCATTATTCAAAAATTCTTCCTCATTCAGTGCAATTTTTGAAAGACATAATTAAATAAAGAGCAAATGGCTCTTTATTTCAACTTTTATTGCTGGGGATAAGTCAAAATGGCAGTCAGTAAATTATATTTCATTGGGGGCTTTCATTGCAGTTCCATAAACCTCTTGTGCCTGAAACTCAATAGTCTGAAGAAGGACAACTTTCAGAAGCTTAGCTCTGTGTTTTGGCATGTTAAAGATATAGTTCAAAGTGCTTTATGATTCCTTTGAATTTTTCTATCAATTTTGTAATTGTTAAAAAATAGAAAAGTAGCCCATGTATATCAAGTGTCCTATGAGTGGTGTGTGTGTCTGTTGAGGAAGGTGATCATATCTGAATCATAGTAATTGATCAGCATTGGCCTGATGGGTTGTGTTTCTAATTTGCATTTAGGAGAGATTGAGTCATTCAGTATTTAGATACTTTATTGAATGAAGTTAATAAATTAAGTATACATGTATATCATGAATATATTTTGGTGAATTAGTGGTATAAGAGGAGGGGGATTTCTTAATTTTTTATACTTTTTGAGTGGGACATCTGTTATTTGTTGATATTTTGAGAATTGCACAAATGATTACTTTCCACACATTTGTAATACTATTAAAGGCTAACTGCCTTTGTTTCATTGTTCTGTTATAATGATATGCAGCTTTCCAATTAAAATAAGAGTTTATGGGCTGACTTTGTATTGTTGGAAAAGAAATGCTGCTTGCAAACAAATGATGTAGCACTATCACTGAAATCTAGTGCTTATTATATCAGTACCTTAAAGTACTCATACCGTGGAAATTCTCAGTATGTTCAGCTTAGACATGCTCATGTAAATGATTGCTATCTAATGATATTGCTGGATGAACATGAAAAAGAATTTTATGATTGGCATACCTGCCTGGTGTGTGTGGTTTATTGTCTAGTGTTGACATTTTCTCTGTGTGGATGTCAGGAAGGTGGTGCTTGACTTCGGTATGGGCGAATTTGCATGTTATTTGCTAGACAATCTTCTAGCTATCTAATGTGTTGCTGTGATTGTGGCTATAGAGATTCCAATTTACTGTCAAGTTTTCTTAATTGGAATATTTGAAAAATTAAAAGATTTCAAACTTCATCATAAATTGTGCATTTAAGTTAGAGAGCAATAATTTTCTAGTGGAGTCATTATTAATTAAATTTATTTGTAATGCTATTATCAGTTTCTAAGCTTCTCCTCTTTCATACCAGAAGTAGTCTCCCACCTAATAAGGATATTTTTTATTGTCAGAATGCTGATTAAAAAATATAAGTACAAAGTGATTTTACCTAATCCATTTTCATCAGCAAATATTTTAATTAAAAATATTTTTCTTTATATTTTTCATTTAAATAAATGACTTCATATATTCAAAGTCAAGTAGGTTGGTACCTATTAAAAAAGGTATTAGCAAAACCAAAACTTGAGCATTAAAACAATTAGGTTAATTTCAAATAAAATATAAAAATTGACTGTTAATGTAGCATGTCAATACCACTGAAAATTATTACATGATTCTATTGGAAACTGTTTAACTTTACTTGCTAAATAGAGTGGTACACAACGGAGCCACACGTATATATGGTGTTATGATTTGAACCTTCTTATTTTATGATTTGGTTATTGTAGGACAGTGGAATTGTAGAATTATTTTTAAATCCTTTGTAGAAGTACATAAAAGCACTAGTGTCAAAATTCTAGGAAACAGGAGAACAGCAAATAGCCCATATTGTGGCAGATACTGCACTGTTAAACTGCAACAGCTTATTGTGGAGAGTGTTTCTCATCAATCCAAGACATTGACTAAGAGAAATTCCTTTCAACTTCTTAATTAAGCTTAAGTATTGAAATGTCTGATATCTTACAGGATTTGAAACAAAACATCATTTGCAAAATCAACAGCATAACTGCATAGACGTCCAGTAAATAACGGATAGCACAGTTAAAAAGTACATTTATGTATGAACAGCAGTAGAGGTCTCCTAGAGGTTATTATGCTGTGTATTTTAGTCAACATGTGTGTGCATGTATCAATTTCAGCTATCTTTTAATGAATAAAGAGTGGCCATGCAGTAAAAGTTTGTAAAGTGGTTATTCTCAGTTTTTCTATCAATTTTTAAATGTATGTTTTATTGCCTTCATACTTAGTTTTAACTGCATTTTATTTTTTCATTTTATTACTTTGAACTAATATAATTAAAATTTTATGTATTGTGCAATTTTTGTTGGAAATGAGCTTCAGCTTGAGATGTTCAAATTTCAACACTTTTGAAATACTTTTTTGGAATAACGTTTATTATTAATTTGTTTCATAAAAATGTTCATTCCATACTGTATTCCACACCTTTAAAGCTTGAAATTTTATTCTTAGTTTTTAAATAATTAACTTCTTTAATGATTATAGTTTCTTGCTATTATATTTTTTATAAAGACACCATTCTTATGAAGTACCTTGTGCATTCATATACCCTCAAGATCAGAATGAAAGTTCTGTCTGTTTTTTGTGAAGGATAATTATAAGATGTGACTTCAAGTATTTACCTGCTAATGATATCTGTAGGTAGGTATCTTAATAATAAAACATTATTTCCTTCTTCAGATTTTGTAATAATGATTATAATGAAACATACACATAAATCCTATGTAAAAGCAATTATTTTTGACTCAAATGAATGTAGATTCATAGGTAAAAGCACATACAGTACATTTATTGTGGAAAATTTCTAAAGGATGATTTCCAAGTTAAGCAAGATCGATCAAAAAATGCTAATATTAATTATTTTTGGATGGAAAATCATGTGGAAGATTATATTGACATATTGAAAAGCAACAATTCTAGTCTAAAAAGTAAACCCAAAGATTAGGATACTGAAATACAATTCTAAAGTATTGCTAGATGCTATTTATTGCAAATTTTCCATTACCAGTAAGGAATTAAGAGAAGAGTTCAATATGAATCATATAACCATCTGTCGTGAGTGATAGATTGGTTCATGGTTTTCTAGTTATAAATGCTGTCAAAAGGTTTTACATGTAGTAAAAAATATAGATGTTACAGAAACTAAATTAACCTTTTTTGAGAGGGATTCAATTTACATTATTTCTGTGGTTCTCATTTGAAAATGTTAACACTCAGGTGAGGAGTGTAGTTTTGCAAATAGACTTATTTTTGATATAGTGTCTTAAGACTGCATAGTTTTGCGATGCAGAGGAAAGGGAGCTGGGTAAATGTGATGTTAACTTTTTATACCTCTGCAATCTATCAAAAAACCTTGTCTAACTTTTTTACTCTGGTGTACATTGTAAATTGCTATATTTACCTGATGGTCAAGGGATTGCTGAAAATGGAGCATATCTGATATTTAGAAATAAATAATAGTACAGAGTGCCCCATAAAGAATTGCCCATTTGTTGTAATTTGCCTGAATGATTAGAACATCAATAAAGTACCGACATTTTTTCGGTATGCTTGTCAACGGTCTTATCCATGCAAGTTTTTTCACTGATTTGTCTGTAAACATGACTTCTGGTAAAGTGGCATCCTAAGGAGAACATGATCAAATTGTTACCTTGAAAACAATTGGAAAACTTGACAGTGATGTAACANGTGATGTAACAAACACCAGAATACATCTCATGGAACTGTATGCAGTGTATGGAAATGTAATGCATATTACATGACCTCTAGCAAGCCCATTCCAGGACAAAAATGTTCTGTTCATTCAGAAAATGTGAAAGCAGTCTGGAAAAGATTGTTTTAAAATCGTCTTAGAAGTGTAAGAAAAATAGCAAGACAACTTGTTTTTTGTGCTCATTTATGAATAGGATATTTAAGCATGACTGAAGGTCAAGTGCATACAAAAGCAATGCAAACAATTACTTTCAGCAACTACTAAGCAAAAAAGGTTTGACAGAGACAAAATGATGTTGTGTAAGATCCTGTGGGTTGTTGAATGTCTTCACCTGTTCTGACAAAATTTTCACAGTGAAGGCTGTTCTTAATTAACTTACAGAATGATTGATTTAATGCATGTGGTGTAGGGGATTTGTCTGAAGATGGTCACACCCATTTCTACCACAAAAAATCTCCTGAAGTGATTGTGTGTACTGCTATCACTTCTGATGGCTGATGGATGCAAGTCTCCTTAGATCTTCATCTTGAAGGGAGTGAAGGTGAACTCTCAACTTTGCATCAAAAAGTTTGCTGAAAATGTGTTGCCCTGGATCTCTGAAAGCTTTGGAAGCAATTATGTATTCACTAAAGATGGTGCTCCATCACTCAAAATTTGACCCAAGAGTGGGCAAGGATCATTTCTGTGGGTTTTGTGACTTGCGCATGTGGCTCTGTCTAGTCCAAATACCAATCCAATGGACTTTACTATTCACCTGATTCATCTTACAAAGTGATGTCTGTGCTAAATCTGACCCAAGTGTGGCTGCTCTGAAGAATACCCTTTAGGCTTCATGGTCTGCTTTAGATGAGGAAGTAGGATGGAATTCATGCCAGTCAGTTCCATCTCATCTAGATCTTATGATGAAGATGAAAAGGAGTCATTTTGAAATTTGGTTGGAGTTATATGTTAACTAAATATATTTGAACCTATGTCAAATTTCATTATCCTACATTTTTTAAAATTTGAAGTATGATGAATTGTCAATGAGTCAATCTTTCTGAGACACCTTGTACATATGGTAACTAATGTTATGTACAACTGTAAAAGAGACTTGCCAAAAGTTTTTGGAATAATTCTGTCGTTTTCCATAAATTTGTTGATGTTACGAAATGAGATGACTTTCCTTGACTGACCTCTGAAAGATTTTGAGTATCATTGAGATGTTTAGCTTGTCTCTTAGTACTTCTTTTACTTATTTTGCTGTGAAATTGTCTTCCCTTTGAATATAAAAGCCATTACTACCAAAATAATTTAATACTAGTTGGTTTTTGCTCTTGACAAAGTGAATTAGGAAATCAATAATTGACTCTAATTCATAAGTTTGAAGAATTCTTTGAAATTTACCACAATACTTGTCAATTTTAAGTAACTACAAGTTGTATTGAGAGGATTTGTGTGATGGTTTTACAAAAGTCAGTGGCTTACTCCATTTTATTTTTTGATTTGTTAAATTTTGTTATGATCGCTTGTGCTAATTAATAGTCTTGCAATCAGGTCCAGTGCTTGAGTCTTGTATGACATTTGTTTTCCCAATTATTTGATTTAAGCTTATATTTTAATAAATGTTATTACATCATAAACTGTGACTCGGAAGTTTCCACATACAGGTGAAAAATTTAGAACATTTTAGGGGCTACAGCCCCTATTGATCGACCGGGATGAGGTTTTTAACTGGGACTGGAACCGGGACCGGGACTGGTAATTTTGGCCGGGTCCGAGATTGAACCGGGACCGGGATTAATGTTAAATAGCTCTGTATTCATGACATTATAGACAATACAGTACCTTATTTTTCACAAGCCT
>VOMN01061827.1:0-22110 GCA_014899125.1 Orchestia grillus
AACGCTCCATTCGGTTTCTTCATCATGTAGTGGTCACTACAAGGCCATCACGGGACTAGTACGCCACGGAGCCCACACATAAATTTATAGTTCTAAATATCAGTGTTGGAATTTTCAACGTGACTTCCGCCCGGAATTTTAAGGTTGTAGTCACTGATGACAATCAGAAGTGTCACTTGACTCTCATATTTTAATTTTAAAGCTGTAATTTTACTGCATGAAAACCCGATGTACAATGCTGTGTATGTGAGTGATATCGGAATAAAGGATTTTTATTCCTACTTTTCTTTCATATAACTCATCGTTTTATAACAACATTTCAAATTACTAATAACAAATTTCAAAGCATGGAGTAGTAGATACATGTGAACCGTACAAGAAACGAGTTGCTCAAAAATTAAGTAAAATTTTGAGATATATATAAAGCTCGCATTGCAAAAAGATATTTACCGTCGTTCAGTAATACTTTAAGTATTTTCGATTAGTTTTTCTACGAAGATAACCGAAACTTCAAGTCTTGATCCCTGAACATTTGATGGTGATCAGAAGTTTGTTTCTACTCCAAGTATCCTACTCATAAATCCTAGAAAGATTTTGCTAATTTCTACCCACCGTCCTATCAATTTTATGCTCACTCTTTGGTTGTCACAAACACTGTTTGAAGTGTAACGGAAGTCTATTGATAGGAGAATCCCAAAATATAGAATGATCCCCCTTTGTACCGTCTTGGGTTGGGGGAAGCCGAGGACCCGTTAGCCGGCTTTCAATCCAATATTTTAATGTCTTATTTCCAGCTGGTAAATTTATTTTAATTTGTGATCACTGATTATTAGTTTATTTATTCAATCTAAGTCCGTTGATATAATAGCCTGCACGATTTTCAGAGCTAAATTATGTATATTAATTCACAATGAATTAACATAGCTGGTAACCAAAATTGAGCCTAATTTATAATATCAGAAAAATTGAAAAGTTGCTGATTCTTATTTGAGAACAAATTTTCTCTTCTGTTGTTACTCTGGAGCTGTTGAGAATTTTACACTTTGTCATGATTGCATAACATCACCTACATACGGAGTATGCGCAGCTACCACGTTAGCAAATACAAAAAATTGTAGACGCACACTCTAACTCTGGATGATGAAAATTTTATTGAGAAGAGAAGGAAAAAAGAAAAACCATCCCTTCCAAAATAAATCACATGCAAAGCATGTTATAAGTCGGTTTCTCATTATATATAATTAGAACCTTAAATATGAGTTTAAAAGTTCCGTTGCGTGTAATAAAAATCCGTCAAAACCAGACAAAATATAGTTAAAACCTTTCACACACAGGTTCACGATATTCAAATACTTTGCATACTGTAACTATCAAAAAATTATTACGTTTAGAAAGCTTGGACACACTGAATCATAAAAATGCATTTCTGTTGATTGGACATGTGACTCGTGGGCTCCGAATCCACATATTTTATTATATAGATTCCCAACTTTTGCACAACTGTAGTTTGGGTTTTCAAATAAGCCTCTGGCTGACTTTGGTAAATAGAGCTCGCAGAAACGTAGCCAATAAGCATGTTTTTTTCCAGATGACCTTGATTCAGTAAAATTTCAGAGACCTCCCATAAGGCAAAGAATTTCTGGCTTCGAGGGATATTCGAGGGATAAAATTTGTGTTCAGCTTTATTTTTCCACTTCTGAGGATTGTATAATAAATGTCCACAATTTATGTGCACTAGTTAACGACATGCCTTTTTTAAGTCGAGTGAGTAAGTAATTTTTTAATGAATTTCACATAAGACATAAATTCACACCACAACAGTAGAATTTAAACTATATTTTTAAAGATAAAGTGAAGTTCTTGAACTAAATTATTGTCGGGACAGTATTATATCGTTGTCAAATAATTAATTATTACATAGGTATCACAAATTTCGGAAGCGTTTTATGTCCATACATCACATAAACATACGCTTTGCCCATTGCTCAGTATTTCAATACAAGTAAAGCCAAAATTGTATAATAATTTAAGTTTTTAAAAAATTATTGCAAATGAATATACATTGTTATACAAATTTAAAGTGAGAAAAAATATGTCATGACGCATTACAGTGTTTCCATTTACACA
Source organism: Orchestia grillus (assembly GCA_014899125.1). Taxonomy (NCBI): domain Eukaryota; kingdom Metazoa; phylum Arthropoda; class Malacostraca; order Amphipoda; family Talitridae; genus Orchestia; species Orchestia grillus. The sequence continues at coordinate 2,128 of VOMN01061827.1, forward strand.
CCAAGTACCCTCTGGCAACATCGATATAGCATTATCATTCATCACAGGAAGCAGACCGCAGTACTCCACCAAAAGTGTAGTTGGAACTCAACACTTTCATTAAAAGATATCAATGTGTGTATGAATATTATAGTGGTGTTGAGTACAAGTTATAGTGTTCTGTCTTTTTTCATTGGAGAAGAAATCAACGTAAATTGTTGTGTTATAGTTGGGAAGGAACGAAGAGCTCGTTCAAGGTTCGCCATCTTGATTTCACTGTTCTCTCTTCAGATCTCGAAGGTAAGTAATAGGTTACTCTAAAGCATGTATTTACGCATACCACAAAAACATTGTAAACTAATTTATGGTTTGAAACTGCAGCAAGTAAAGACGAGACTTGTTTAATAGAATGGATTCAATTTGTTCAATAACTTTGAGGATGGATATTGTATGCGTATTTGTGGTATACACGCTATGCACGTCGTTCCAACTTAATTCCTGAATTGCTCTTGTTGGAGTTAAAAAATTATGTAATCTGTATATTATATTAAGCTCCTTTAAATTTTAATTTATTGTATTGAATATATGCCTAATTTTTAGCTCAGTATCCTATCACAGAAACTTATTTCATATAACTTCTCCAGTGTGCTCATGTAAATTTAGTAAGAATCGGAAAATGAAACCTTACAGAAATGATGACTTGAAATTTTTAATTTAGCCTATTTTATCTGTTGCAAGTGTACTCTCTTATTTATATATTAAATATTGTGTAACCTATCCTGATTTTATGTTTATGTGATGTAAATACTGTGTAACCTATCCTAACAGTACTTGACCTAACTTAACCTTAATTAATTCAAGTTAGCTTTTAATTTTTAGCAATAGAAATTGAAATGTTATAAAATTTCAGTGTTGCCAGTTCTCAGGTTAATATAAGCTTGACTGCAGCCTACTGCATAGAGCATCCTATTTATTGTACAGCATTCATTTTAGTGTCATTAAATAGGAATTTTTTCTGAAGGACAGGAGCCTATTTTTGAAATGTTTTGATGCATAGTTAATGCCAAGTCAATAAATATTCAAGCTGTTTGTGTATTAATATTTCTAAATTTCTCAAACTAAGTTGAAATATGGGGTACGTTTTTACACTTTTTCATCACGTTGGATTGTCAAATGAGCTAAATCTTTCCTAATTTCACCTTAATGTAACCCTAATGTTATTCAATGTAATCCTTACATAAATGATGTATTTGTGAATTAATTAGACAAGCTAGTATATTTATACTAAACATTTGAAATGGAAAATTTCCCCCCACAAATTTAGAAAAAAGTTTTCAAATAGTTTATTCATTGAATGTAGTGTTTAATATAATGTATCATTTTTTGAATTGGCATATATTTTCCAAATAACTGAATTTATGAGTGCGATATGTAATTGCTAGTTGTCACTGGTTACATGTGAAGTGTTTGCATGTTAAGTAAGCCATTGGCCCTTGCCACCTGGATGTGGGAGTGGAAGGTTATGCAGCTAGCTCATAACTGTTGGTGTGTTATGCATTAAAAACTTTAATAGATTAAAGGGTTCAATTTTTCGAAAATTATTCTGCTAAAAAATCACTGTAAAGGCTTGAATTACATACTTTTCTGAACTACAAAAAAGTTAGTGCTATGAAACCATAGTAAAGGCTATGTGATGAACCCCTCAGGGGGCATAGGATAGGCCATAGGCATTAGAGGTAGGTTAGTTANTACCACTACAACTACAACTATGTGATGAATGTGCAGTAGGCCACAGTTAAGTAAATATTAATATCTTATAACAAATATTCCAATTATGAAAAATTTATATTTTATTATAAATTTATGTGGATCACAAATAATATAAAAAATTTGCACCGTTTGATCTTGAAAAATAGTGTGACAAATGCAATTCATAATTATCTCCCCCCAGTAAAGACTTTTTAATTTCATTCGTGCATTTGTCTTCATACAAAAGAAAGGGATGCCTTGAAAAGTGAAGTAATTACCAAATATAAAAAATGCATTATTCCTATTATGTTTGGAAGATTAGGCAATGAAATTGGTGCCTATGCTACTTTACTCATCCATGTAGATCTGCACCTTTGGTTTTTGCAATTGACCATAGGAAGATCCCAATTTGTTTTTTAAATCTTGGTATCTTGTAAATTGATTATATTCAAAATTTCTATAAACACCTTAGATGGTTATTCCTTGTTAATAAGATTTTTAAAAAAGTCCATAAATTCCTGGAAATTATTAACAGGTAATTGCAGGCCTTTTTGTTTCAAGTGAGCAACCAACCAACCTCCATTCATTCATTCATTCATCTCAAAATGTGAGCTACCTTTTGGGCCTGGTTGCCAAGATTACACCCTGCTTGCTATTCATCCCAGCAGTGATTGTGATGGAAGAAAATGCATTATTTGGGTTAACCATTGGTATACAAATATTGAATTCAGATTATAACTAATTTGTTGCACCATAGTTCTTATACTTAATTTCAAAATATTTAGCTTGCTATTGAAAATTATAGTATAATATGCCTAACGTGACTTTGGTTTGGAATAAAGAATCCTTCAACAAATTTTTTTAATGTCTTTATAAATGAACATTAAAGGAAATTTCATTTATAAAGGAAATCACGTAACACCTTTAATTTAGCTCTCATTTTATATAGGTGCTACTAGGTTATAATTGTTTGAATTGATGAATCATTCATGTTTTGTTTTAACACTTTGACTGCAATTCTCTGTACAGGAAAAGTTTCATGTCAACAAATATCTCTATTGTGAATTAAAAATGAATATTTTTTTAACATATTTGGCTATGCTAGAAATTTTCCTTCTAATCTAAATCGGCCTATTCAAGTAATAAACACAAATTTCATGATAACCCAAAAATTTGTATTCTTATGTTAGTGCTTTTGTTACTTTGTTAGGTTTCATGATAATGTGTACCACATTGTGTTTAAAGTGAATAGCTATGGGCTTGCATTTTTTGGTGTGTAACTAATGAATGGAGGGGGGAGGGGGTAATACTGGAGTTAAAGGTCATTGCTAGAAAAGTCCTTGCAGACAAAGAATTTTGACCAGGTATAAGATAAAGGATTAGGTTTGAAATTGGATTTGAACGACTTCGTAGATCTACACATACCCAATTTGTTCAGGCAATATTTCTAATGAAATGATGAGCAGTTGATGGGAATATTGTATAGTACTTGCTGGGCTGTTGTGGAGAAACACCATGCATTTACCTGAAACCTCTTTTGACTGCAACTGTCAGCCAGCAGGTAGAATGATTCATTTCTCGGTCCATGTCCAGAAAATTCACTTAGTTATAAAATGTGTTATGGATTTTCTTTGAAAAATGGCGTAAAAATTGCTACCTTTCCCAGAAGAGTAAGCCATAAGATTTGTAAACAATTTCCAAGATTAACTATGAAAGTCTTCCCGTAAGAACCCAGGGAGTAATGGTGTCTTGATAAATATTTGTGCTAGTAAATGCTGAATTGATTTATAATTGATGTTTAAATAGTAAATGAATCCTTGATTCCTAAACACTTAAAAGTGCCGTGTTACTTTCTGGGATCAATATTATTGCAAATGTCCAATTGTCCTAGCAGAGGGGAGTACTTGAACTGTGAAACATTGACATAATGCTCATTAGATGAAATTTACATGTTATGTTGAAAGCTCTTCAATTCTCCAAAAGAAAAGAGAAAACTTTTTGAAAGAAATTTTACTTTTGGATTTAGTTTAAAGTGAAAAGGATTTGTACCCTGGAGTATAAAATTTGGAAGGGGCACTATCTCAAGAAAAAGATGAATCTGTGTTTAGGTGCATCAAAAAAGACAAAAAAATAACAGCAAAGAATATTCATGAGTAGATTGGAAGAACACAAGTGCCAATGTTGTCATGAAAGGAAACTTGAAATAATGTCCCAAGGATTTTAGCAATGGCTGAGGTAACCTATGGAAAGAATGGAACCCTCCTTCATGACTTTGTATGGGATCTTCCCCTATGTCTGACTTCCTGATACTTTTGGACTAACCTAACTATGGTAAATGAAGATATAGCCTATTCATTGTCCCTTAAGAGGCAAAATATTGTGAAAGCAGCCGAAGTCCTGAAACATAGAAAAACTAGTGGTCAGTAAAACCTAATGTAAAAAATCTACCCTTTTATTTAAAAAAGAATTCCAATCATGACAACTACTCAGTATACTACCTACCCATTTGATCTATAGGTGTTCTATTAAGTACAATTTGAATAGTTAGATTCTTGTGAATATTTTTTTACTGTTTTGTTCAGATATATATTTGACAAGTTTTGGGATCTCAAGCTTTTCAGATGAATATTAGTAGACCAGGAGTGAGACTGAAAGGGGATCCACTTGATATTTTTTGTCTTGAGAATGGAGAAACTGAAAAATTTCAAGATATTATATGGCTTCTATCTCACCTAAGCCATGTTTCCTGATCAAGAAACAAATTATAAAATTTAGATGCTGAGATAGGTGAAATTGTTTGATTTGCTACATTTGTCATTGAAATTTACCATTTTTAATTTACTATATTTATCTGCTTACATAGACGCAAGTGTTCGTAGATTTATTGCCTTTTTTGCTTACTTTTTGTCCTTTCTGGTCAATTATAACCTATCTCAGCTTATAACTTTCACAAATTTTTATCCAAAATACTAACCCTTGTTTGATTAGTTTTAGTGAACACTATTTATGTAACATTTGTTATTTTTGCAACCTAGTAGGGTTAAGGTGCTGCATGATACTAGTACAGCTTGCATTAATTATTGTATTCAACAGAAGTTGTACATGCAAGATGGTTTCTCCTTGTATAAATTGGTACCCATAAATTTTGGAGTTGCATTACACATTGTTTCTTCAAGCATTGGCAAAATCTTTAGATCTAGAGAATGTAATAGCTTATGCATCATCCTTGTGTATAAATTAAAAAAATTGTTGGCTCTTCTTTCCTATAAGAAGAAAAAATGTGATCAAATACATGTATTACTAAATGTCTGCTGTGTTTAGCATATCATTGAGAAGAGCAGTTTGATGATTTTTGGAGTTTGTAATACCTGCTTCATCAAATATTATTTTCCATTATAAATGGCAGCATATTGAGAACTGATGACATAGTAAAATAAAGATACACAAAGTGGCTTGTATACAAGGTTTACTTACAATTATTTTTATTCAAGTATTATTGAAGTCAAATTAATTCAATATATGTAGTATGCATTAAAACTTCATGCTCAAGTGAGGGATGGTGAGTGAAAAAGAAAAACTTGTAGGAAAAGGAAATTTTTTGGCTTGATTTTGTCATTTAAATGTTCTTTAATGTCTCATTTGGTTCATGTTCCAATACAAATTTTTAGATCCATCACAAATCAAGAATCCAAATTAAAGTATCAATGCAGTAAGGGTTGCAATCCTGGAATTGAATTCCATATTTTCTGCATTCATCTGTGACCACATGATATAATTGATGGTTAAAAATTCTTATTTTGTTGTGAATGGGGAAAGGTTACTGTAATCTGCATTGCTACAATACATATATTGGATGCGCCTTCTCCTTTGAGATGTGGCATCTGACGTCAATAAGACAAGCTTCAATCACAAGTCTGGAATAGTAGTAGGTGGTCTCTGACATCGCTTATGACATGATGGAATAAATCACTAGAGGTAGTAAAGGTAATTAAAAGTACTATGGTTAAATTTGTTTGTAAAATGATTACTTCTTGTGAAGCTTGAATGTGTTTTTAGTCCTCAAAATTTGTTTCTTCAAAGTATTTTATTAATTTGTGTTTTCTGTTTCAGATCCTGATTGTCACCTTGGACTGCAGTGCCATTGCTGGAGCCTGACACCCCATCACTAGTCCTGTGTTGCATCCAGTGTCACTGTGGAGACTGAAGCTGAAGCAGAATTTGTGTGAATTTGCCTTGAAAGGAAGATCATCAGTTTGTCCTAGTTTTCCTCGGGAAGGTGAGAATGAGCCCTTGGGCTGGACAGAGTAATGGAAATACCTGGCATACAACCCATTTACGGTGTAATTTTAACAGTTTACCATTTAGCTTAGTTGGGGCTCTGTTCAAGATTAGCTTGCTCTGGATTTGGGTAGAGATAACCTGAATTGTGTGAATTTTCTTGGCTTTTCTTGAATATTGTTGATCAGCTTGAGCAATCCCTTCCTTGTATCAGGCCTAAGAAATGGAAGAGATTGAGACCTTTGATTTCTTATGCTTCACAAAACAGGCCTGTTGATCCGGCTAGATTGTCACATTCAGTCTCTTATAGCTTCAGGATCTGAAAACTCTATGCATTTCACTTCTTATTTGAGACGAGGCTATTGTGATGGGATGCGAGCACCTGAATTATGCTGGCAGTCACTGTTGTGACTTACATAATTCCTTCGAACCACTGAGAGTCGCAATTCACCAAATTAGAGTAAAATTGACTTAGCATCCAGTACTTGTACTTCGCAAACAAGTTCAAATTTTCGTATGTCATACTGTGGGTTTTGACAGAGATGCTCATACAGCATATTTGTAGATTTGAGAAACAAACATCAGCTGATGCTGGGGATGACAAGTTATTCATTAAGCATTATCGGTTCTGCAGTATCGATATTGATGCATTTCTTCTGATGACCGGACGTCGGTATTGTATAATTACTTATCAGGCTGCCCTCAAGTGTATGTACAAGGGGCTTGCTGAAACTCGGAAATTGATAAATTTTTGGTGTTGTAATCTCCTGCTATCGCCTTATGTTGAGTTCGGCACAACTAGGGAATAGGAAAAGGTACTCCGGCTTCAGCGAATTGTTTTTAAAACGTCTCGTCTTCCCTCAGAGAATTCAATAGCGAAAAAATGAGATCCTTAAAGTTTGATTTTAAAATTTCACATGAGCTTTTGAATTCATCGAAATGACTGTTCAAAACTGTTGCTTAATCTTACGAGTATTAGGAGAGTGTTAGAGGTGACTAAAAAAGAATAGACTAAGAGCTGTGGGTTCTGTCGTAGTTGCGACATAAATGCAGTTGTGACGAACTGCTGGCTTTCCTAATTGCCGTAGTATTTTTGTCCGATTTCTGTTCTCCTGACTTCACTGCCGTCACTCGCAGCGACGCGTGAGCTCTCTACCCATTTCGCTAACGTCACGGGCGAGGGTGGTGTTGATGCTGAGGTAGTTACTGGGAAAGTTCATTTTTTAAATCACTGTTCAACTCTGTTAGAGATTTTTTTTCCAATTTTGGACTGCCAGGTTTTCCATTGCTTTGTCCTGTGGAGTTAGGAGTCATAATAAAATTTTTGTGCCAATTGCCGATGTCCTTGTTTGTAATTTCCATTCTGCAAGCGTTGATTGACGTATCCGCGGCAGAGTGTAACTGGACAAGTTGAAGCATCGCGCACAAATTTCTACGGTTGATGAACTTCTAGGTCTGATATTGCCAGAAATTCTGTGCTTGTGTAGTGGACACTTTTTTCTTGTTTTTGGGAACTTTAAATCTCTGTAAAATTTTTTAAATTTGTTCAGTATTTTGCAATTTAATATTGGTATAAATTTTTTATTTTAAAAATTGAAATTTTCAATGCAAGTGAAACTATCTCATTCGCGCACTTGACAAGCCTCTTGGTGGAGATAGGAGGAGAGAATGAGCTTGGCGAACTACTCGTTTTAACCCTGGAATGGCAACCTCGGGTTTCTCGTACCTCGTAATTTTCCATCCATTTCGTCTATGGATTTAAGACTTCGGTCTCTCCTTTACGCAACCTAAGATTTGAGGTTACTATTCTTGGGTTGAAATGCAACACGAGAACAAATCGTAGGAAACGTTTATAGACGAGCGCCTGTTGTGGCCATGCATTATTTTGAAGATTTTCTTCCGATACACTGGTTTGCTGTGCTCCAAGATGAAGCTGCTATTCACCGTATTTGAGGGTTTTGCAGCCACACACACTTTTGTCATGCTTAAATGAAATGGAACAGCAGCGTTGAGGAACCGCGCAGATGTCTCATGAACTTGTTGACAAGCCATATTTAACTAGACCGGTGGATGCTGTAAGAGTACAGGGGTGGGACAAAATAATGGAAACTCCTAATACTTGGGATCTTAATCTTGGAACATGTTATCAACAAGAAAAAACTTCGACATATTTTACTGTCTTATTGGTCATATTGGTCATTGTTCCTAACTGAGATGTAACTTCAGTTGGCCATTTTTTATAGGTATCTTACAAATTTGGTATACAGGAATAACAGACTTCTCTGACTCACAAAGAAAGACCAAATTGTTGGTGCTCGTATGGCAGGTGTTAGTGTAACAGAAACTGCTCGAATGCTTGACCTTTCAAGTGATACTGTCGGAAAAGTAAGGACTGCCTGTGAAAGAGAGGAAAAAACGTCTTCAGCAAAGCACTGGTCTGGCCAAAAGTCGAAGTTGTATGAGAGGGATCGTCGGACTCTTAATCGAATTGTTAGAGGATCACAAGACCACGGCTCTTAGAATCACTGCAGACATCAATGGACACCTACAGAACTCGGTTTCCACAAAAACTGTCTTCGAGAGCTGGGAGCTGCACAAATCAGGAGTCTACGAACGAGCTGCAATTAGATAACCTCTGCTTTCAAACGTTTCGAAGTGCCATTTTCCACGATGATAATACCCCAATCCATACAGCTAGAATTGTTAAAGAATGGCGCGAGGAACATTTTAATTAAGTTGAACATTTCATCTGATCACCACAATCCCCAGACCTCAACCAGCATTTGTGATCGATTTGAGAGGTTCATGAAAATAGATTTCCGCCCCCGTCGTCTCTGGAATAAAAACTGGATGATTTAGCTAATGAATGGGTTAAAATTCCATTGGAAACAAATCACAATTTGTGTGAATTAATTCCTCGGAAAATCGATGCTGTGAATGTCTTAAAAGGTGGACCTACACCATATTTGAAACATTTAATTTTTTCCAAGGTGTATCCATTATTTTATCCAGCCCCTGTATCTAGGAAACTACAAAATTCTCTTTCAAATGGATGCCGCTAGTTTTTCTTGCATGTGGAATTCTAGAATCTTATAATTTGGTTATTGAAGGGTTGGTATACAAAAGCGCTAGCAAGTCCATTTCCTAGCTTGAAATGACATTTCACCGACCATTTTGAACACGTTCAGGAAGAATGTCCTTTTTCAGCGCTGTAGTTTATGCTCAGACAAATAATTTAATTTTTTTTGTGTTTAAAAGATTTCGAATTGAATTTTATCGTATCGTTTTTTTAGCTAGATTCTTGCAAATTTATCTATGGCGAATGAAGTCTAGGGTTTCTTAGTGCATCACACGTAGCTATATAGTTAGAAATTGAAAAGTTACACTGCTGTAAATACAGGTTAGGTTAAAAGGTACCCTCCAAATTAAAAAGATGCGTTATTAGACCTGTGGGTAGGGTGCGAAGGTGGGCGGGCCCCATTGTGACCGTTACAGTGTTCAGTTATGATTTGAACCGGAGAACATAGTGGCTTTAAAGACTGGACGGATTTTTATGGAAAATGGCCGTTCTATTATCGTCATCCTGAGGGCGCTTGTACTACAACATATTAACCCTGACGCAAAAACGAGCAAACATTGAGTTTTGCATTGGAAAAAACTTGATCCACAGCAAGGGAAAGCTCTTGGAAGACCCAGAACTGCAAGGACACCGGCAAATTTGGAGTTAGTGTGGGGAGTAATCGAACACTCGCCAATACGCTCAGTTCGGAAACATTCATTTTAGAGAGGGCCTGTCGAATCGATCATTCAGGACTCCGCTGGCAGAACTATCATTCCACCCTACAAGATCATGCTCGTTCGAAAAATGCTCAACCGAATCCCTGCAATTGTAACTTTTTATAGCACTGGCGTGGCTCATTTTTTATTTTCACCTCTGACGCTGCCATGAAGCAAAATTTTTGTTACTGGGCCAACACTAACTCAAGGCAATGCCATGAGATTTCTCAGCTGACCTGAAGTAATAGTTTGCGCGCCATATATTACTTAGGGCTTTATGAGCCCAAACACTGGGCATTTTCCTCGAGGAAAATAGCTGTACAGTAACAGCTGGGCGTCATGTTATCATGCTGAAATTTTTTTGAATATCAATTGCAGGAATTGGGTGAGGAGGCTGATATGGGGAGGCCATTCGGTTTCAACTAGACTGAACTAAATCGCACATAGATTACATTTCCATGAGTATATCGAGTTCTTTGCTAGTCTCTCTGATGTGGGGTGGACTGCGCGCTCATCTGATTTTAGACCCTGCAATTGTTTTCTTGTAGGGTTATTTGAAGGATGGCGTTTTTAAATATCGACCCCACATCGTAGAAGACGTCAAAGCCCGAATTACTGAGGAAGTGAGCGCTATACTTCTTGAGATGGGCCAAAAACTAGCCATTAATCTTGAAAATCTGCTACACAAGTGTATTGCTGCTGAAGGCCACTGTCTAGCTGAGATCGTATTCGAAAGTTAGGGAAAGAAACTGTGATTTACGAAATTGAAAAAAAAAGACTCTAGTTTTGAAGTTTTTCGAATTGCTTGCCCATATTCGGGCGTACCTTTTGCCCCACCATGTATTTTCAGCAATTAGTGACCATTGGAAACAAAAATGTTACACTGCTGTGGACTGTTGGCAACACCGAATGAGAAACGAATAACGTACAATGCTGAGGGTTGTTAGCAGCCATCAACGAGAACGTATTTGGATTGACAATTCGGCGTGAAAAGTGATAACACATGCATGAAATCCTTTTTAAATCACGGAAATAGCCAAATCGAGTTTATTGTTAAATTTTAGTTAAGGCTAGACATATGTTGAAATCAGTTCTAAACATAGCCGTGTCAGGTGCACGATGACGTCGATAGCTGACTTCATAGTGGATTCTTTTATAGTTGACACTAGTTACATTTTCGAAAATGTCTTTTCAACTTTTGAGTTCCAATTTAAACGCGCATAATGGCCTTTTTATCTGAGATGTGATCAAAGTAGCCGGCTTATTTTAAGTGAAGTACACACATTCAGTTGGAACAACCTACACAATGAATTTTCAGTCCAAACACAAGTATACACATGATTTCGTGTTCAATCAGTTCTCTAGACGTGGTATGACGGTACTTCAACGCTAGACCCATAAATGGTTAATGGTGGTGCCAATGCTGGATGTTGAGAGAAAACCAAACGTGTCGTCACTCGCGACCATCTCTGGAGCGGTTATAATGCTCAGAAGCTGGCTCTTCCACCACATGGGGCGTGTGGGATACTGGGAATTTTACCAAGTGGGAAACACCAAGTTTAATTCTTAGTGCCTGACTAAATTTCAGTCCGATAGGAAGTTGAACGATTTTCTAATATCAAATTGTATCTATGAAGGCAGTCAACATGGACACGTCAGGTTATCAAGTGCCTGACCAAGTTTCAATCGGACGGAGTTGTTCGGGCTTTTTGACATGAATTTGTGTGTAGGGCAGGCACTGGTGCATACGTGTTGTTCAAGGTTTCCTGTCATTTGTTCAGAGAAGACAACACAACTGTGCTCACTTGATACTTGCTCATTTATCGCATGTCTGTCGACGACTGACCGCATCTGCATAGAAAAAACAATTCAGGAAAGCCCGCTCAGTATCTGCATGGAGAAGACAATTCAATGCCCACGTACGTGCACCAAACCACGCTTCTCGAACTTTTGTTTACTCGCAAAGAATTGTGTATTCATATTTTTTAACACCTAGTAGGTCAGTGAACACACTTGAAAACCGTTTACAGCTTTTCTTCTGCGAAATTTACTTTCCTGGTGTGCGTTTAATATGGTAATCATCTGAAGGCTATCTTCTTGAAGGTTACACATCAGCACAGCTTGTGGCACGGTACAGTAAGCAAAAAAGTTTCTCTGAAATTTCTTTTTCAGTTGTAGATTTTCAATCTGTACACACTAACTACAGGGCGAGTAGTTGGAGGGATATAAACTCGAATAGATTCGAATAGGCTGTCGTTTGTTGAAACGGTTACCTGGTTCGAATGTGGCGTGGCATATGTTGGATTAGCTGAAGCTTTCGTGTCACCTAATGCGAGAAGTCGTATCTTCCCTTTGATGGTGAGGCAAATAATTAGTTGCTGTATACGATGAGATAAAGGAAGTCGAAGATTAGCAGGATTTGTACTGGCAGTAACAGTGTGGATTTGTAACAGTTCACGTCTATGACATTTTCACGCAAGGATCTATAGGTTACCATGTCTTACGAACGAAAATAAATTATGAAGTGGAATGGCACGTGAAAATTAGGTCTACGATATGAAATACATGACGCATAACTGAAACCTTGAAATTTCGATGCATCGAGAACTTGGAAATTCTCCTCAATACTTCGAAGGAAATTGTAGCTGGGCATGGAAAGCATCTTATTGAAGAAAAAGCATCTCAAGACTCACGGTTTCAAGGTTGACAAGATTGGAAACACCTGAGCTTTTTGTCACGGTGTTCTGATGCACTGAAGTCAAACATGTCTAGCGAACATCGAACCGACTTTCTTATCGAGAGTTCAATAGCAAGCAGCGCACTGAATGTTTCAAGCAAGCACATCTTTACGTACCTATGATTGGTTATTTAAAATTCTGTAATTTGACTGCCTAAGTTATTGCTGTCTTTTTAAATTCTGTAGACGTTTGAGTCATCTCTTGAAAACTTTTAGAGCACAACTTTGAGGTGATCGTCACTTTATCTTGTATGAAATTCTTGAATAATTATTCCTGGTTAACAGTCGTGAAAAGGTGTGCGAAGTTTCAGCGAACGTTACAATAAGGTACGATGAGAAAAAGCGAACCAGATTTCTGCGAGGAGTGTTCATACACGACAGAAAAATTTGGACCTGGAGACCAAAGGGATCTATTTCACGGTTTTCTCCTCAACCACTACAACCTATTGGAAAGGAACTGCTTCACGTTTACCGATGAAATTTTCATTGTTGTAAAGAACGCTACAAGGAACGACCGCGGAATATCTACCTTGAGGCGAAGTACTACTACCGCAGTGAAATTGACATGCTACACTGTTTACACAATTCGGAAGTGAGTTGTATGATTGGAAATGCTGGGGTGCAGATAATGAGGTTTCTGCCGCTCGCTGCTCTTCGTGTGTCGCCTTTTCACTAAGTGAGAACTTGAACAATTGTAAACATTTAATGATGAAAACTTGAGTTCTAGGTGCATGTAATTCAATGGAGAAGAGGTGGGAGCTTGTTGACTGGTTTGTCGTAAGCGGAAGTGGATAAATACTCTATTCCTAACCATAGCTTGGTTAAGTCTATTCTGCATCTGCTCCGAGTTACGAAAAGGGATCTGAAATTTGCGAGGGCGTTGTAGACATTTTTACACGGGCAAAATACCACCTCTGAAGCATTTCCTTACTGGTCATCGGACAGAGTAAACGGTTTACTGGAAGACTGCAGGGCTCGATTTCTCAATTGCACAGACTGGTGTAATTGAGAACGGTGAAACCATGTAGAAACGTGTAAAATACTCAAGTATTCGCTCAAATTCTACATGCTGTAACTACTTATCGACTTAGCAAGAACAAGTTGAAACAGCGAACCGTTGTTGTAACTGTTTTGTGACGTACGACGAAACTGTTGCTCCCTCCCTCTGATCGGAAACAGTTGGTGCAGTCAGAAACTCTTGATTTTAATTTTTTAATGACACCCCGTTATGTTTTTGTCATGAAAGATAGTTTAGAGCGTGTGAAAGCGAAAATGTTCACGCTTTTGTTCCAAATTTATTGATTTATTACAGCACAACTGTTTCTACCAGAGGATATTTAAGGATTTTTTGTGAAGGTTACGCACAGAGGCTGAATTAATGTGGAGAATGAAGACAGAAACTATTATGAAAGGGAAAAAGACACGAAAATCCCGAATTAACTCTGAACAAACGGTAGTCTTACACGCACTGCTAGCTAGATCCGAAGGTCGTCAGCTAGAACTTAGTGTTCTCAAACATGTTGCTGCAACATTGAGTGCTGGAAGAGACGCGGTAGGAGACTTCAGCCAAGAGCTTAGTCAAGGCCCTCCGATACACGTGTGTCGTTGGATGTGTCGAACAGGAAGCATCACTGGTCGAATGAAGGATGTCTACTGTTCCCAGCTGAAAGAATTGGCTAAAGTTGGACGCACCGTATCCGACCAAAGAAATTAACACGCTCAGAACGTTCATTACACGAATGTCAGGGTCAGACCACGTAATATGCCGTTTGTACGTTTGGGAAATATTTTGGTTTGTTTCGATACGTCGGTTGAATTCTAACGTTATTTAAGACGATTCGATGTTTAGTGCACGATTATTAATTGGTGGGGATTTGTGTTGATAGCCGTAAAAAACTATTTGGGTGTATTATTGAAGGAACTTTCAAGTTCACAATTCACTCGGCTGTCGAGGATAATTGGAATTTCTTTTCGAATAGATCCCGTAGTGGGAAAATGTAACTTTACAAAGTAGGCTATTGGAAAGGCTATGAGTATCGTCGTGAAGTTATAAAGTTTAATAAAATGTTCATTTTATTAAACTTTTACAGAAAACCAGACGTGTCTCGTAGAGTTCTTAATAAGTCATTATATGATCAGAATTTATTGTGGTTTCGTGATAGCAATAGTCCCTGCGCGTTCAGAGAAGTACAATTTAGCTGTTAAAACAGAAACGCTACTCTCCGGCATAATTTCACAGAGTAAGTTTCCGGACAGCTTATAGAGTGAGCAGTTTTCCCTTGTTATTGCTTCATAGCAATGAACAATTTTCCGATGTAATTATTAGGTCGAAGGTGAGAGCACAGCTATTGATCGCTCTGGCATCTCATTTCAAACGAGCTCTGACATAGTAAAGCTTTCCTCGACAAGATCGAGCTGCAGAGGCTGTCCTCTGTCATCCAGTTGTTTAAGAACGAGTACTTTGTAAAATTTAAAAATCGAGAATATTTCTACTGTTCTGGTGCGAGTTTGTCAACCTATCTTTCCTTTTCTTAGACGCCATTGACTTACTGTTACGTAAACTGCTTGCAGGTCTCTGTAGTAACAATTCAAGAACAAATCCATAGTTCCAATTCTATTCATTTGGCGTTAAGTTCATAGTACAACTGCAGTCTGGGAAGGATATCAGTTGTCCTATTATCTACTTCAGAAATTTGAACAGAATTTTTTATGCGATTCGAGTCGAACTATCTTAGTTTTCATACAGGTGTGGAGCACGTCAATGCACTTTGTAGTACAACATGCGTCAATAGGCGAGTTTCAACGAAATGCCTGTTATAAAGTATTGCATCAATTTCTAAGCATGGTCTGTGAGGTTGGCTTTACGTTACTGATATCAGTTGCTGTGCATGGAAGGAAAGTTGACTTGTGGTCGGATCAGTTATCGGCACACCTCACGTCTGCAAGAAGTACATCATGCAGCATCGGAGAATTAGCGAGGGACTTGTGAATTGATTCAGTATAGGGAAGGAGACATATGCGTGACTCAATACGTGGCCTATTTTGTACAGAAAACAGGTACGTTATGTTCAGTGAAGCATTCAGTGAGGCTTTTCAACTGAAGAGAGTAATATTTTAACCGAGTATTGCCGTTGCTATTTTTAAAGGGAAAACTGATGAGCTCGTGCGGTGTTGTGGAGGTATATTCACGGTACCAATCTAAGTTTCTCCTGTACTGCAAGAGGAGTAGGATAAAACCTATGGTAGTTAGATTCCATCCTAGTCAGTAGCGATGCATGGTAGTGATGGAAATACGCTTCTTGAAGCTACCCTTTAAAATTCCGATTTTTCGACCATTCTAGCTTGTAATTTGATTGAAATGGTTGCAGTAGCAGTAAAATTTGCAAAACTAGTGACTCGGACTAAGTCGAGCGTAAAGAGGAGGGACCATTTACTATGGATTTAAAAGGACTACCTACCTGTCTATGCACAATGCGTGTTCTTATACAGGACTCCGTGTACAACCAACAAATTAAAAAATAAAGAGGAAGAAAACGGAAAAAAGATTACGAAGATGGTTGATGATACAAAGAAGCGAAGGGAACACAGAAGATACAAGTCCCGAAGGCTTATTTATTATAACTGGTAATCTTGCAGTGCCTTTCCTGTGTACGGCAATCCCTATAGCATACGATGGACAGATTTCTCTAACCTAAAGACCTATCCTGTGCCTCCTGAGGGGATAAAAACTTTGAATCTAGAAGGTAGTTAGTTCCGTGGAACTGGCCTCGAGGATCATTTTTTTATCGAGATTTATTTCCACGTGATATAGATTCATGTCCTTGCAAAGTTATTAGTTATGCAAAATCCTAGATTGTTGGGGTAGACGGATCACGAGGTTTAATTTCGTGTTGAAACATCCAAATACCTAGGCAAAGCAAAATTGAACGAGCTATTTTAGGCTATGAAATAATTTTAGAAGTAAATTATAAAGAAACGATTAACCTCTTCCTAACGGTAGCGTTTTCGAGGAACTGACACCGCTAATGAGTGAGGAAGGAGATGATGGGGGAGGGGAGGGTGAAGCAAATTATTGCACCTAATACTAATACATATGTTTGCACAGCTCGAGCGCTACACGTTTTGTATGTAAATACGCCTAATCGATGTTTAGAAAGTGAAGCAGCCGTTTTGATGCAGGTTCTCGAAAGCAGGGTTACTAGAAGTGTGTTGGGAGCTCAGCAGCCATTTGCATAGGGTGCTAGTTCACCGTGGAACTTGCAACTTGGATTCGGGTATGTGTTTCTATTCTTTATGTTTGAGCGCGTAAATGAGTGAAAGCGGTATTAGCATTTATTAAAATATTTGCTATACGTGAAGAAAGTTTTAAAAGCATACGAGTGTTGACGTAGCAAATTCTATTAATAACTTGAAGGAGCGTAATACAATATAATCATGCATGTATTGTAAATGAGTATTTTTGTTACGTATTTATGAGTTATGAGTGTATGTTTTTTGGAATTATTTTTTCTCAATGTCATCGGTGCCATTTTTCTGATGTATTACTTCGATCTTCTTCGAAGAGGAAGTCATTGAGGTAAATGAAGTTGAATTTCTGAGGAGAGAAAGTCTTGAGGTAAATGAAGTTGAATTTCTTAGGAGAGAAAGTCTTGAGGTAAATGAAGTTGAACTTCTTAGTAGAGAAAGTCATTGAGGTAAATGAAGTTGAACTTCTTAGTAGAGAAAGTCATTGAGGTAAATGAAGTTGAATTTCTTAAAAGAGAAAGTCATTGAGGTAAATGAAGTTGAACTTCTTAAAAGAGAAAGTAATTGAGGTAAATGAAATTGAATTTGTTAAAAGAGAAAGTCATTGAGGTAAATGAAGTTGAATTTGTTAAAAGAGAAAGTCATTGAGGTAAATGAAGTTGAACTTCCTAAAAGAGAAAGTCATTGAGGTAAATGAAGTTGAACTTCCTAGAAGAGAAAGTCATTGAGGTAAATGAGGTTGAATTTCTTAGAAGAGAAAGTCATTGAGGTAAATGAAGTTGAGCTTCTTAGAAAAGAATGTCATTAAGAGGTAAATGAAGTTGAACTTTTAGAAGGAATTGTCATCAAGAGGTAAATGGAGTAAGAAAGAAATACATTTCCAATTAAATAATTTTACACTACTTGATGTTAAGATGTTTCTAGTTCTTACTCTTGAAAGCGTGTAAGAAAATATTCCGTTAAATTTGCATATGCTGAAGTGTTTCAAAATAATAATTTGGTACTTTAACATTTATAAATAACAGTTGGAAGAAGTAAAAGTACGACATCAATGCTGTTATTATGTGAAACAATTGCAGTTTAAGCGGAAAACTACGTAACACTGAATCAATCATTAACAAAATTTCAGTCCAGGTGCAGGCTGTTCATTCAGAAAAAATATACTTGAACGAGGAAGAAAATAAAGTAGGATGTTATAATTGGAGTTAGTTGTTAGGGGTTACCAAGTTGAAACTATTTCCGTACAATGCCTCTGCGATCACACGGATTTTCACTCAAATTCGTGAGTCATCTCAACTAGCAGTACACATACACGTGAGCTACTTGTCGAGAAGTTGCCCGTGCGGATTTTCTTGATAGATAAGTATGTGAAATTCATTCATTACACTTCTGCTATAGTATGAATTTAGGATTTGGTTTTGGTAGTTGATATTACAAGTTTGTAATAGTTGAATTGCTTTTTTAGTGTTTCCAAGCATTGTTACATAATTTTTAAGCAAGTGATTAAGGTTCATTTTACATTTTATATGGCTGGATGGCAAGCCACAATCGATACACAAGGCATGACTTGTTTCTTGAGGGAATATTGTAGCTATAGTAATAATATGACCCCTTCCCTAAACTAAAAGAGATATAAACCTCCATACATGAGATAAAATGGAAAAGAAACCGAAAACTGAAGTAGTTCAAAAATATAAATACAAAGGAAACAAATCATTCATACATCTGTGAAATAGTCTTGAACCTTGTAACGATTGCAAATGACACGATGAAACAAGTGCGCAGCATACGCTTTACTGTTGCTGTCATAGTTTCCGTTGAAGGAATAATTCTATACCGACACTCAGACGTGGACCGAAGTTTGGTCACTTGACATACAGCTGTAAAACGACTTGATCTATATAAACTGAAACCACGGTGACCATAGTTCATCTCCGCTGCACTGCCCTCCGCCAACAACACACCGATTATTCCGAGATGCTCGGTAATTTCGTGCCCGATTCTGATCAAATGAGCCTCACAAGTCGTCATCTTACTCCTAGCGAAAAAAATGTCAGTCGTTATTCCTTACGAGCTCGTGAAGATGTGCCAGTTCTTTACGTGGGCTCCATAGTGTAGTGGTGTGCGTGATGGCCTCACAGCCGAAAGGACAAGGGTTCGAGCCTCGGCTCAGGTGGGGCTTTTCACGTGACCACGGAGTACTTCTCTAGAGAAAGGAAGTTTGAACCTCACATCCCCCACCTCACCTGTAGTTGTAAGGCATTTAAACCCCAACGGTAAAACGTGTTGGAAAAATTGAAGGTTCTTATACGTGCTTCACAAGTACATGACCTGACGACATGTTCTCGGTCCAGTAAAAAAATCTGATCACTTCTCTAATACAGTTTAACATCTTATTTTCTCATCTACCGAATATACTCGGAGGAGTAGCCGCACCCAATTATAAGTTAGAACAATTAAGTGGTTCTACAATTAATACTATATAAAAGTTAAAAAGTGAAAAGTAATGCTTTCTAGTCTACCTAACATTATGTTCGGATTTAAAATGATCAATTCATAGATTCCTGGTTGTAATAAAAGAAATTGAGCAATCGATCCGTGGAGAAATGAATCATAGTTCGAGTGGTACTCCAATCGTCCAAAAGACTCTTGAGACAATGTTCAGTTGTTGCATAATTATTATCAAACACTTGAGGAATGTAGAAGTGAAAGCTATGATCCCTCGTTTTGTATTGTGATTTCACGTGCTCAGTTACATATGGCACCTATCAAGTCAAGAAAATGCTTGGATGCCAGCTTTCTGTGATATTTTAAGGTTTCTTGCCCCCACCGAAAGATGCGAAGAAATTTGAACCGACAGTAGGTTAATGATTGTACCACGTTCTTCTCACCACCACAGGTAGATTCGACTTCACACAGAATACTGTGCTGTTTTTATTTATTGGTATGGACTCTTTATGGATTTTTGAAATGGCTTTGCTATGGAATTTCGAAATATTTGTATGGACTAAATAAGTACTTTTACATCGGCAGTGTGTGAGAGTAATTGTGGTATCACATTTCTGCTACACTACATTTTTGAGAGCCACTTGCACATTGCGAACAGTGCTTGAACCTGGTAAATTAAATCAATGTAGTAATGTGACGAGACGAGGTTCGTCAGGCTCTTCGTTGGAAGGGCCTTACCTTCTGTGGCGCTGACTTGGGCATAAATACGT
>VOMN01061836.1:0-47619 GCA_014899125.1 Orchestia grillus
ACTTCTACTCCATATTGAAAAAACGGGTGAATAAGTGTATGATACAAGTTATTTAGCGCATCAGTTGGCAATATATTTCTTACTTTATACAATACACCAATTATTTCGAAAGTTTTTTACAAATGTATGACGAATGTTCACTGAACGCCAAATGCTTGTGAAGGATTATTCCCAGAAACTTTGAAAGATATTATGAGAATACACTATGCATGTTGGAATACAGACATAATTTCAACATACAGCACTAAATATGAAACATGCTAGACTCAGCATCAGTCACTGCATGGTTCTTGATGCTTCATGTAAGGTCTTCTACGCGCATGACGCAATATATTTCCGGAGGATGCATTTCCGGGCGTGTTAAATATTTGGCAGTGGCTGCATCAGCACGCACATCGAAGTGGGGCTCTTCCAGGGGGCATCCGTACACCGCACTCAACTTGTTCCCAGCGTTGGCATCAGCGTACAACATGAAATGTAATATTTCTAGAGGAGGCATCAGCCCACAGTACGCAATATGACTCTTGTAGATGGAGAGTGTACATGCATTACAAAAAGCATCCCTAGCCATGGACAAAACAAAGTTCTTGCTCAAGCGCTGTTTTCCAAGCAACCCATTCGTTTGCCCCAAAGCACCTGGGCCGTAGCTCCCCACCAAGGCCTGGGTTCTTCCCCTTAGGACCAGGCTTTCCCTCGTCAGTTGCGAGATGTTATCGCTGGCAAACATCGCTGTCTCTAATTTTGCCCGCCCAAATAAATCCCCGACTCGCTCGAAAACGTCGAAGAAAAGAAGCGGAACAGCTTTGCGTAGGCATGCCCTCGAGAATTATTGATAAGACGATCTCTGGGGGTTCTGGCTGCCGAGGGCTTCTTGTTTTTCCATGGAACACCTGGAATAAAAAACCAAAAAGACGTAAGACAAGGATTTCGTTAAGGTGATTAGGAGCGCACATGTGAAATGAAGATGCTAACAAATGTATCTATCAGTGCACATAGTACTTGCACAAAAATTGCTGCGGCAAGCATTCTTTGGACAGAAGAAATCAAGGGAGAAGTTGCAAGGATTTTCATTTTTTAATCAGGCACACGAGTACCACTTACACCTTCGAGTGGTACAGCAGTTTCATCTGAGCCGTACAACGTATTCTTTTAAGCCATAATAATAGGAAGGGGTGAATAACATGTTACTCTGGTTGATCGTTCGAACCATGAAAACTTTTCTAGGGAAACTGAGTTAGCCATTTCCTTTTACCTGATGTTATTTGGGTTTCACCTTAAATATTTGACATAATAAACGACGTTGGAAAATGAAAATTTCACTTCTCGCTTCATAAACATTTCCAACAGTTATTCAAGTGACAGAGCCCTTGGATCCCATGACACACATTTTTCATGATTTGAAGAAGAGACGAGCGCTCTGCGGGCGCCGAATGCAGACAGGATGTGATAGCGGCGAAGCAGCAGCCTGAATGCCCGCTGCAATTCGAGTCAGTTTTAATTGCAAGAAGATAGAAAATGTGCACATATGTGCCTCAGGTGTTATTATAATACCACAGTATTTGCGATTTCACTTTATTTCACTTTAATGCTAACAATCTGATCCTGAATTGAGAACTAAATATGAATGCAAACATGAAATTATTTTATTGAAGAGTAAGCATATTCAGACACAGTTTAAGTACATCTTTGTTAAACATAGAACAATATTTTGCAATGTGTTCATTTTCTTAAGTAGCGAATAAAACTATATTTCGTAAACAAGGGAATGAATTAGGTAAACAAACGTTGTAAAAATATATCAGGGAATTAGTTTATTCTATCGAGTACTTACCATAAC
This sequence comes from Orchestia grillus, assembly GCA_014899125.1. Lineage (NCBI taxonomy): Eukaryota > Metazoa > Arthropoda > Malacostraca > Amphipoda > Talitridae > Orchestia > Orchestia grillus. Next base: position 1,838 of record VOMN01061836.1, read on the forward strand.
GACTCTAAAATTACACCAGGGGACGATCAATTTCCATGTGAAATCTCGCGCCAGAATCATCTTCAACCTCGCCTGAAACTACGGCTCCAAGATTCTGTGCTATTTCAGAGAGAGAGAGAGAGAGAGAGAGGAAATATACAATTATATTTTATGTTATTACCATTTCGAATTCCCTTACTGTCGAAATTCTTGCTACGCACTCAGCACACTCTAAAACTAAAGAACGTGCTGTAGCCTGGAATAAATCAATTTTATTAGCGTTTAGTAGAGAGCATGAGCTGTAAAATGGCGCGTTACAGCAGGTTCACCAGCATGTAATCAAATATCGGTCGCTTTTGAGGTTCAGGTGAGTTATACTTCCACGTTTGAAGAGCATACTAGCGAAAAAGCCAAACTGATTTTCGGTAAGAATTAATGTCTATTTTAATAAAAAATTAACTAAACATTTGTTAATTTTTGTCTTCAAAATGAAAGTGTGATTTTATATTTATTCTACGAATAATTATTCATTTTATGCTATCATTTGAAGTTCATATTTAACCAAGATTAATTTTGAAGATTTTTGCACGTTTGAAATAGTTACAGTCAAAGTGTAAATTTTACGGTGTAATATTTTGTAGCAAATCCTTCACGCTCTGGGAGGCGATGCACTGTATTTATTATCTCATAAACTTGCATTACTGTTCATAGAGAGAAAAATATAATTTAAGTTTAGATATGACTCATTAGGATGCACATGCAACATCGTTAAAGTTTTTTGTCTGTCCGAGTAAGATAATCTAATCATAATTACTGTGGTCAAATGAATCATAATTACTGTAGTCAAATAAATTTTCAAATCACGGTAGGAATTAAGGTCGTGTGGGGTTACGTTAGAAAACGGTTTTCTACAAGATGCTAAGGAAAGAATATTTTAATTGGCATATTAGTTTAACTTCGTAGCCTTGCCACACATGCATTGTCCTGCATTATGTTAAAATTTGTGCCTCTCGTGTTGTAACGCCCTGTATGCCTACATTCAGTAGAAACTATTGGAAAATTGACACATTATTTCTTTTGGTTTTGAATTTTTAGATTTTGTCACCTAATTTAGGACGATACTGCATAAGCTTGGCGACGTCAAATGCTTTCAGAAAACTTCTGGTTACTGATTAACACTTTCCTATTCTTCTAATGAACAGAAATTTTAGTTAACCTACCCACTCTTCCTTCTACCACACTGCCTCCAAATATCTAAAGCCGGTTAGACTGCAATTGTTTTAGACAGAACATCTTGAGATGTTTTCCAACGCCACAAGCAACAAGCACAAGCACTCTAGCCAGGAACCAAAATAGTCTGTCAGCTGGGACGGACCCTGCTTCATGTGGCACATTGATTAAAAGACGGCCGATGGTTTTCTCGGTGGACGTTATGACCACGAGCGATAATTTTCAGTGTTTTTGAAGCTTGGTTCAATGTTTCTCTGCGAGTATCGTTAAATTATATCATTATTATTTCTTGCATATTTCGCGTTTCATTAGCATTTTGGACATGATTGTAGCTGTCATTTTCTTGAAAGGTCGAACAACTTATTAAAAGCGACGACTTAATGTTATCACTTATGCTTTGTGTTCCGAAATTACATAAGAGAAGCTCTGAAAAAATTCCCAAGTAAGTTAAGTAATTTTCCATAAAGCGATATACTTTCACACCTTGCCCAATCTTTCTCAGATCATTCGCACGTTATTTAGGACAAAATGAGAACAGAGTTTTACCACTAGGTAGAAGTCAATGGAAAATGTTATACGGCGCAGAGAAAGTTCCTGAAGTAAATACTGAATCCCGTCACAGGCTGAGTTTATTTATTATCTGTGTGAAAACTGCACGGGTTTGAGAAAATCTTTAAAAATTTTGTTAGCGACAATTATTCATTAACTATCACAATCTTTGAATTCTTCCCTTCTGTGTTTATTCCAACTAGGTTTACCTTATGCAGCGTACAAACCCATTATGGAGAGCATTTGTGTCAACTCCACACTTTTCTTCTCCAGGAGAGAATAGTTTTCAGCAATTCAGCAGCAGTTGTTTCAGCAATCGTTCCTCATTATTTGGGGCTCAACTTAGGTGAGCTGCTAATGCTTTTTTGTACAGCGAGAGATGGAGTTGGCCTCCTTTTTAACTTGTCCAATTAAGCTGTCGAGAAAAGGCTCCGACTTCATTAGCTTTCGTAAAGCCAGCAAAATGAGGCGAGAAGTGTGGCGTAGGTTGCCGGACAGGCTTCGTTAAAGGACTGGGAACAAGGCTTGTTGTCGCTGTCACTGGGGTGATGCAAAACCACCTCTTGATTGATTCAAGGCAAAATGTTAACGGTTACGGACTCGTTAAAACGTTTTGACGTCATTAGCATTGAATAATGATATCACGTAAAATATGTTACAGCTTTTGTGAAAGTTTAAGTAATGAAAGAAAACTGTTAATGACTTTAATTCTTTCATTGGGCGTAGAGTTGGTTTGGTCAACTGGTTTATTCATAATTTTAATTCAATTCATACGCAGGCGTGGTTGACTATTATGCTCCGAGAGGAGATTTGGACCCTGAGAGTCGGTAGAGACTCTCAACACTTCGGCTGACCTAACCTAACCTAACCTAACCTAGCCTAAATTGATGTAACCATAGCACAGACATCTATGAATATAAATTTTCAAATTCTCGTGAAATTTGTGTTCGCTACTCGAATAGGCTTGTGTTTAGATTAGAAGGAAAGTTAACAGCACAACCCAATTTGTGAAAACAAATCCTGAATTTTCACATTCGTGACGGAGGTATGTGGCGACATGAAAATTTTACAGTGTGGAGAATTGCAGTCAAAGTGTTTATTGAATTAAATCGAGATCGGGGTTTAGAGAGCGTAGCAGAAGTGTCGTGGTTTGATGCTTAATGAACACGATTGGTTGACGGATGTCCGTTCTTTTAAACGCGCTGTCGAATGGAATAAAGTGGCGTTTTATTGGTGGCGTTTTGAGCATGCAAGGAAACTGAGGAAGCAGCTCAGACTTAAAAAGCCATCAAGTTTGACGAGCAAGGAATGTGTTCTTGCAGTAGATCAAAGTGATAATAGTTGCCTCGATTTGAGCTCGGGATTAACCCTTTATCTTACAGCGTGGCATGCATGCTGCACTTCATACAAGCGTGTCTAAACCTTACAGTATAAGTATGGAATTTGTTCCGTCCGAGTTAATAGCTAGTAATTAACATCTTCCTACAGTTCCATTCGTGCTTTCGTCGAGAGTGATCAAATATCAGGTATTTTTTACGAATAATTAAAAATAAATTCTTGAGAAAATATTTTTTAGGTTAGTTAACATAAGGAATTCATGAGACAAATGGTTAAAATAATGCACAGTGCGATGAAATAAATCGCAAATTTAATAATTCAGGGATACTGAAGTCGCCGAAAGAATTTTTCCTATCCTGACAATGAAGAAATATTTTACAATGAGAATGCTTGCAACCACCGGTCCACATGCTGTCCAAAAATAGTTTTCTGAGCATGCACGACCATTTAAATGCTTAAAATGGCTCCGTAATCTCCAGATTTGAAACCAATTGAAAATTTATTGAGTGAGCTTGAGATCGAAGTGTGTGCCTAATCACTGCTTCTACGAACGTTTGAAGAGTTTGGGCAACTTCTGCTTGAATTGTTGATAAAATTAAAAGAAGGGTCATTGCAAAATCCATCAATGATGGGTTTTGGATATGATGGTAGCTGTCATTTGCTTAGAAAATCGAACAATTTATTAAAAGCGACGACTTTATGTTATCACTTCTGCTTTGTGTTCTGAAATTACATAGGAGAAGCTATGAAAAAATTCCCGAATGAGTTTAGTGATTTTTCCATGAAGCGATGTACTTCCACAGCAGGTCCATTCTTTCTCAGATCATTCGCACGTTATTTAGGATAAAAAAGAACAGATTTTCATCACTAGGAAGACGTCAATGAAGAAAGTTACACGGCGCAGAAAAAGTTCCTGAAGTAAATAAATTATTAATACCCCTGTGGGAGAAATGGATAAAATATATTGTTGAGTATTACATGGAGCTAATAATCATAACAAAACTTGACTGAGTGCATTTTTCAAAGCGGCCATACCATGCTCCGATTACTCTTCGAAGTCTCTCTCTGAAATTTTTTATTGATGCACGCTGCTTCTGTAGCTGAACTTTGCCCTATGCCTCCTGTACGGACAGTTTCAAATCGTTGACAGTTGCACGGGGAACAGGCATCAGCCTCCAGCCAGGATGAAACATTGAAGTCTATCGATTTCGAATCGCGGGAAGATGCAGATCACATTTCCTCATCCCAGAACTTGGGAAAATTGGTGTGGCAGCACTCGCGACTTTTTTTGGACTTGCGCAAGAGCAATACTACAGAAAGGGGAAATCATATATGGTAAAGGGTTTCTCTGTTTCACGTAGGGCAGGGACCCTAATTTCATAAAAGCAATAAATCGAATTCACTTCTGTGTCTTCTTTAACGATAACGAGGGGAAACTTTCCCGTTATCGAGATCGCCACTTAAATCATGACGGAGGCAGGTTTTTGAAGGAGATATACATTTCTTACACTATTTGGGCTGCCTTGAGGCTTCTTTTCAAGCCCTCTATTACCGTGAGGATCGAATTTGTCCTCTACTGTGAACATATTTTCATCAGAAAGACACTTGTTCCTTCTCGCGTACCACCTTTGAAGAATTTCAGAAGCAGCTGAGCTCTATCGGTTCGTGTCTGTTTCTGGAGGTCAGTAAGTTGTTGGTGCTTCTTCAGTTTGAAGTGCGAAAGTTTGAGGTCAGTTTTGATTATGGTTCTCATAATTTTTTAGCTGATAGCCATCGGTTAGGTCGTTTTCTTCGTGAATCGCACTAGATTTCTCCCGACCCTCTCGAGCATGGCCGTCATGACTTCTGGGGTCCGCGCGCTGACCGCGGGCATCCCCTCTTGGGACGGTCTCTGTCAGCACCAAATGCATTGAATTTGATAGCTCAGCCGTCAGCGGTGGATTTCGCAGCGGTTGGTGGCTCAGTAGATTTAAACATCGACACCTAGTGCGATGAAGCTCAAAAATTGGCGATGAAGCTCAAAAATTGCCTGACGTTTGCGTATATCCTAAAATTGAGTAAATATTTATGTAAAATAACCTATTTAAAATTTAGCGCGGATATCGTTACTATTAAGAGATTTCAAATTAAAAGGGGATTAGCATTAACATTTATTTCAAGTTGGAAAAGAGTGTGGGAAGTTTCGTCACATCCTGTGAGATTGCAGCGTTTCTGTCAGATTTTGTCTTTTGTCTCCTACTGACTAGCATCAAATTTATTAACTCCTTTACATTAATTACGGGGCCTACCCAAAGTGACCACAGCGTTAACAGGAGAACTGTTCACTAACCAAGAATGCAAAATTCTTTGAACGCTTGCAAGAGGCATTATAATCTTAATAAAACTGTCGCTTTGTTCAGCCAAGTACTGCTGGGGCTACGGACACAAGTGCGGCTTATGTGGACCACTTTCAAATTTGCTCTATTTTGTTTTCTGCCTTTAATTAGAAAATTTACTTCGATCTGGGGTCGAAAATGATTAAGTTTTGATACATGGTCTTTCCATAACAAAACGTATAACACAACTTTTGTGTAATTATCATAATTTTCACTACTTCCAATTGAAGGAAAATTCGTTACACAAGATACTCGAAACAGTTTAATTGCACCAGCACCGCTACCTCGCACGTATCAGGCTGATCCAAAGTACTGTCCGATTTCAAGGCTTATGTAAAAATAAACCGGTAGCAATTTCGGACATAGAGGAAAATGTGTTCATTTCACCAAAACGAAACTTGCGTAAAAGTTTGTTCAGAAAATTCTGAAACACCTTGTACATGTTCTCTACACTTCCTGTACTCTCTACCTCTAGCCAGAGCTCAAAATTTTCAAAATGCATCAAATATAACGTCAGCTTCCGTAGTGGGAGACCTCTGACGCAACGCAGTCATTCGTCTGTCCGCCTGCATAGTGAGCAGTGTGGTGCTCCTGTTGCAGGAAACAATTTGAAATTTTACCTACTGCCTCTCGTGATTTCGATTTATAATATGTAGAATAGTTATACATAGCCAAAGATGAGCCGGTTTTGAATAATACAAATAGCTCATTTCCATTACAAATTTTTACGTGAAAATTTTATAGATATCATTTTTTTGTCTTTTGATCTTTTGTTTTAATTTCTTCAGAATTGACTCACTGAGGATGGAGTTGGACTCGGAAACGTTTAGATTTGTCATGCTGTTTCTAATTTCTGTGCAGCATTTAGCCCCCGTGCTGAGAGCCTTGGTTTGTAATAAAAAAATGCTTTCATTGTGTGCGGCTGTCTTTGCTTTCACGTTTCTGATGAGCATTCCATTAATTGGGGCTTTAGTTAGGTGTTAATGTTCAGTCGTTCACGCATGTTGTTCACAATGTCATAGCGTTAGTTACTGTGAAATGGGCTTCGTTAATTTTCCCTTGGTAGCTTTTGATTAGGTGTTTGTGGTATTTGCATATTTTTATGTGAGATTATATGACACCAGCGAGGCTCTTGTGTTGATACCCAAAAGCACATGGGAGAGTCAAAGAGAGTGTTTGGCTCACTGTACCATAAAAACCGGTGTCACGCTTAACGTATCGACGTTCAGGTGCAGGTATAATATAATTGCAGCCCGATGACCTGACATACATATTTTCAATACACTAACATCTTCAAGCGAGTCCCTTCTTTCGAGATTTCCAAAACTCATATTTTCCACATGTATACCAAATCCTTTGTACAAAGGAGTAAATTTTTTGTAGACAAATCTTGATCAAACCGAACTTTCTACCGTCATAAATTGTCTCCAGAAAATGTTAGTCGGCCTTGAAACAATCCATGTTTGGGTTCAGATCGAGCTATTTCGTTATTCGATTTACATAGCAGTCATACTTTTGATCTGAAACCAATTTGTAACAAACTTTCCTGATTGGATGGCTGTGTTATCTTGCTGAAAAATAGTACTGCAGTCCTAGTCATAATGGCTACAGCTGAAGTCATCTTCCGTGTTAGAGACTCGAGGTTGGTTGAGTCGTTGTAAACTTGGTGAACTCGACTTAGAGTCGCATCTCACTGAGGTTCGTTCTGGAATTCTTTAGAGCATGGTTTTAACTTCAAGGCTTCTTGTGCAAGACGTCGTCGTTCAGTTGTTGTTAATTTTGCAGATCGATGAAAAGATTTATTTTAAAAATACCGATTAGAGTTTCTCCAGATGTTTGCTTCCAGCTGTTCTATTCTGCTAAATCAATTTACTGTGATTCTCACTCTGCAGTGAGCTTTGAACATGTTATTAACTTCTGGAATTTTCAAAATTGTTGAGTAGAATGGACTTTTAGTCCTCCGTTTTATGTATATTTTTGCTTCCAATTCTATAAAAGTTTGCCAGCGTGAGCAAGTTGTTTTTTGTTCAGAGAACAATATTTTATGCAACTTTGTTTAGAATTCTCACCAATTTAGAATTTTTTCCGATGAAACATTCTCCTCAAAGGGCTGCCACAAAATTTGTGAGATGTGTGCTGCTCATGGCGTTGTTTGAAGGGCACTCGCTCTAGCGTACGAGGAGGCTCGCGGGTAAAAATTGTCTGAAAATCTTTTCCCTCTGTAAGAACAACATACTTTATTTAATGAATGTATTAGGATACATGGAACCTAAAAAGACACACTATTTCTTAAAAATAATATTTCTTCGTAACAATAATTGCCACTTCAGGCCGGCCTTCATGGAATATACACTACAACATAACTCGATATCGTTGCACACATTTTTAAATGAATTTAATTTCTGCTCAATTTTGATGAAGGGTGACGCTGTTTCAAAATTCGTTCATGCATGGTAACTTGAGGGATTCCGCAGCGCAACATCAAAAGACACCGGCGCGACAGCGGGTGGGTGGAGGGGGGGTGTTGCGGGGTTGTGCGGCCGATGCTGAAACAAAGGCAAGACAAAATTTTATCGAACAAATCCTCTGGGGAAAATATCACGGAAGCGAGACCTTCCGGAAACGAAAATCAGAATTTTAGAGTTATGAAAGGGATTTTTTATTCCTTCACGTCTCTCTTGTCTATGAATTTTTTTCTGAATTGTAGATTGATATTGGGCCAAAAGTAAGGTACTCTCATTTATTTCGGTAGCACTGATACATTAACAAGTGTTTGGCATGAATTCACTTGATATCACTGGCCAGTGTAGTATCAAATGTACGTACATGTATAGCACGTATACGCTACTATACGTGCCCCGTCGAAAATGACGGGACTTATCAGAGTTTATTCTTAAAATGAATATTTCTCAGTGAAGCATGTAATGAGTGACAATTTTTTCTCATCGTTCATAACCACAACTGCATTAATCAGAACACTGCTATATCGTATTCCACCAAGCAAAAAGTTTGATTTCCTTCAGATTACATTCATTTACGATACGATAATCAGTATCCTGTCTACGAACTTGCGCATATCAGCGTGGCTGGAAAGGGAGACCAAAGGAGCACCCAGCCAACAGTGCACAGTAATATTGTAGTATTGTGTGATAATTCGAGCTGGAAATCTCTCGATAAAAAAGGAACATCATGATGCACCTTTAGAAAATTGCTCGCATTGGAATATGCAATGACGTAACCTATCTTAATCTAAGCCAAATAACCGCTGCGAACGCCTGCGTTATCTCGTAATGCTACATGCCGCTGTTGATAGAATGCTGATTGGTTAAAAGTTTGTATTTGCCCTTATTTCAGTACATCATATTGTGACAATTCAGTATTGTGTAAAATTTAAAACTACGAGTATTCAGGACAGGATGACTTTTATACCTATAGCGTTAACAATCAAAGCAAGATAAACCGGCACCTTGACGTGCCACGACAACTTCTTCCTTTGATCATTCAATGCTCATCTTGATACCTCTTTTTTTTATTTATCTTTCCATTTACATATTATTAGGCTATACCTACCTACCGTTCCGTCACGCCTCGCCGCTTTTCAAGTGAAATTTCAGGTCTCGAGCGAAGTATCCTGTATACGGGTTGCATGTTTTGCTATGAAAAGCCAGTCTTCGCGGCACATTTTCAGTTTCCCTAATAGAGTTCAGACTACTCACATCATCAAGAAGAAAATTGCTTCCAAGACCGGACTATCTCTGCCCTGAACCTTTTAACCTCTGTTCAACACTTGAGAGGACCACTTCTCATGAGCTGGTTTACCTGAAGTTTAGCTAAATTTCCCCGAAATTTTCACGGGTCTTGCTAGTATGATATTATTATGGTAAAATGTCTTTCCGTAGACTGGATTCTCGCTGTCACCACACATAGTTCTAAAAGCATAAATCGTCCTCTGCCTCAGGATGGAGCGAACCCACACCGAAAGCTTAGGCAAGAATAAAATACTTCGTCTCGCTAAGTCCCCTGAGGAACGAAACAGGCTAAAAATAGTAAAATATTGTTAGGTTTTAAAATTTCAGTGGTGTCAAATGGTACTGAAGTTCATCAATAAAAGAAATATCACTGACGGTCTCAAGTTCAATTCCACAACGTACTTGAAAGGGGGACTTTAACCTTAAGGTGCTTGTGCGAGATATTGTCTCTGAAATGTACGCTTCGAGGGTTTTCGAAGCCTTATTTTAGTACGTCAAAATAGGACAATTCAATATTGAATAGAATTGAAAATTTTCAGGACAGGATAACTTTTATACACCTAGTTCATGGGGGCATATTTTAGGATGGAAATCATAATCTTTTTCTAAAGAGGCGTGCTATCGTTTTTTGAGTAAATTTGTCTTTACCGAGTTCTTGCCACAAATGTGCGTCCTAACAGCAGTAGCAAGCTGGAGCGCCGCCATTAGGCGCAGACGGTAGGCCTATCCGTCACAGCCTAATTTGGCGAGTTGAGCGCTATGCGTCTTGGAGGCAGAGCAGCCCTGTTGTGGCGAGAGCCCATCAGGGAACGGAGAGTATGAAGCTTTCGGAGTATAACAAGTAACAAAGTGTCGTAATCCTAACCAATGAAATGCCTTGTGATAATACTGCGCAATCGTCATTCTAACCTTAAACCTTAAAACGATTTGCTCTTGGAACTGTTCATTAGCCTCTCTGAGAAACTGACCTTAATCCTTCGATACAGAAAGATGTGCACCGCCTGAGGACGTGTGGTCTCCACCTGCCATTTCTCAGCTAAGGGAACATTACTTGACTCGAATATGGCTAAGAGAAAATGAAAAGGTTTCGTAAAACGAACGACTCCGTTCGGCCGACCATTGGTGAGGCTTAGCACTGTGTATTTTTGATGAAGCGTAAAACGTACTATGAACAAGTTTAATGTAAAAAACATTGAGTCGAGAATCATATTTATTTCTTGAGACAGTGTGATTTGTTACAACTATTTTCCAGTTATGCGCGATTTATTTCTTTAATCATATGAACATTTTTTAAAGGGTTTATTGCCCTTCAATACATGTCATGATATTTTGTATTTCGTCGAGACCTCAAAAAAGTTTAATTTTTAGTTCGATGTCCTAAGCAGGACGAATATATTATAGACTTATGCCCCTTGAGCTCGTGGTTTCAAACAATATGAGAACAATTACATAAACAAATGTTCTACTCAGTAAAATTTCATTATTTCCTGATTTAAATTCATTATCACTACCTAAACAAATATTCATACACGACAATACAGAGCAGGGTAGCAGCTCACTCATTGTAGTTCAATTCATGTGAATTATACACCGCGTATCAAATTATTAAGATGACATTTCTACGATTTATTGATAATCCACAAGATGGACATTAGCCATGAATTCCTAGATCATTTGCAATAGCTCTATGCACAGGGAATGCAACAATTGTGAGGTTCCATATATATTCTCGGAAACTACGGCCGTCTGCTTCAACTTTGCCCTACGGCACTGTGTCGCTATCGTACGGAGGTGTTCCTAAAACTCGTGCGAACTAAATCATCATCATCTGATTTCAGTGTATTATGCTGTTTAGCTAGACCAAGATTAAATTATTTTCTGATGCGAGTTCATGCTATCATCTTATCTCATTTCGCATGAGCTAAGCTTACGTGACATCCAGAGGGGTAAAATTCCAACCATGGTGTACGCTGCCGCAAAATTTAGCGAGCTTTAAGAAATCGCTGTAGGTTATATTAGGGTGCGACCTCTCGTCACCTAGTGTCACGCATAGCAGAGCACGGAGCGCAGAAACCTGAATATCCAGGCAAGGTAACTCCAGCCTCTGTCCACAGTAATACAAGGGAACGTTCCCAAACCCACGATCATCAAGTGCAGGCGAATGATGTTAAAATTGTACCAGCGCGCCAGTAGCGGCACCTCAGATCTCTTGAATATAGTTTAATCCATACATATAGGCCATCAATAAATGGAGCACACACGTAAATCCCCCTCAATATTTTAGATTGAATTACTTCTTCTCTTTAAGTTGGATAAATCATATTTTCTGTCAGAACGAAAAAATATACCCTGTTTTAGTAAAGCTAAAGATAAATTCTGTTTAACTCGAAAGCTTCATTTTTAACATGCATTAGTTTTAAGAAGATATTTGTACTCGCTTTAGTTGATTTACTTTTGTGTCATCTACGTTTTCCAAAACAGAAATCTATTGTTACAATAGTAAGAAAAGCACACGCGAAAGAGAGGCCCAGTTTCGTGCACACGAAGGTCACTTTCTCAAGTTACAAAAACGCACCCGTGACTCAAAATTTCTGCCTTTTCAATGAGCTAAATCTCGAGTTAATTCGATTCAGTCCGAGGTCTCAAAATATGCTGCAAGCTGAGGTTGAAAACATGCTCAACTCGAGGAGGATTACTCAAAATGAACTTCTTGAAGCTCTCCAAATTCTGCAGCAGCGTAAGTCCGGGCAGGACTTTGGCGAGTGTGATTGCCAAAGGTGCTGGGACAAGGGATGGCATGGTTAGAGAACTCACATCAGAAAACTATTTATTCTTGATCAAGCTGGACCATATGATTCACTAAAACCGGATGAAATCATTTTTAACAAACCGGTGTAAATCTCGAGTGCAGGTGAAAAAGAAGCAATAACTTTTGGTCCGAAAATCTGTTTTTACTGAACTAAAACGTCCATACCTGAAGTGCTTCATGTATAATGGTGATGAATGCGTGCAATAAACAAACAACGCTAAATCAAAACAAGAATGAAATAATAAATGACAGTGAAATTAATTAATGAGGGATATATGGCTCTTTCTCGCTAAGGACCAGTCAATACCATGGTTGATCATTGGAGAGTGCCTGTTCGTGTGAAAATGACTGCAAATACAAGCATGGTCTTCCTCACCGAGCAGTTCGAAATCGGGTTGAAGAAGGAAAGAATACTTCTCAGGAGAATACCCATGTTGATGCGAGACATTGCTCTTTGGCATGTAGCTGGTTAAACGACTAAGTTTCTGACGAAGTAATTAAGGCTTCTGTGAACCTCGAAAAATACACTGCCCCGCTAATTCTTCAAATTCGGACTCATGAAAAATTGTGGAAAAGTCACAAACGGGCTAATGAAAATGAAAATCAATTCAAAAACAAAAAAAACATGGCAAGTAGCACTTGATGTATTACATCGAATAGCTGTTTTTATATGTGAATGTACGTGGTCTTTTACTCTAAATGCCTGCTCATACCATGTTAGCTAACTCTAGCTTTTAGTTTTAAATTACCTATTCAGATATAGTCACCTATTTAGTTATTCCTAAACTACGGTTTTTTACACCACAATAAACTGTGAGTTGAAAATCAGCTTCCTTTGTAGACCACTAGGTCGTACTACATACCCGGTTTTATTTGGACCCACGAGTAGTTTTTCTTCCTAGTCTAAATCATTATTCGTTATTCATATTGATTTAAGTACAGTGCCAAGTGAATATTGCTGGTGCTACATAAATGTTTCAAGCGTTTTGAACTACCGAAATCCAGAAATTGATAAATTCCCCGAAACAGCTCGTTATCCAGTTCATTTCAAAGAAACATTAGGAATCCTTTATCGATTTACCCCCACTGTTACTTATTTGCACATTCTTGACGCTGGCTTTGATTTACCGTAGTCTTTATTGCACATATCCACTACATCATACATGAAGCTCTTACAATGTTCATGATTCTCTTCATGATTACAAATTACGACGCACTAATAATGTGACCTTCTGGTAGGCGGTGAAAGAAGAGATGGCTGTGGTTGTTGAGGATGTCCATGGAGTCCCCCATTATTGTACTGCTCGTGCATAAACCTATTACAACCAGTCTTGGAAATCTTTAAATTTTATCAAGCGGCTCCGAATAAAATCTGGAAGTGTGATCTCGCTAATAATTTTGAACGCGGTATGTAAGAATATGGCAGTTTTCGGAAATTGAAACTAATAGCAAAACTGTCGATGATTTGGACATTCAACAGCGTAACGAGAGTGCATTGATATAATTATAAATGGAACTTAGGAATAATAACAGATTGATTCACTCAATTAATTTCTTAACGGAGTTCCCATTTTTTATCAAAGACTACAAGAATCGCAGGTTTTACTACTGGCTGAAAAGTCGATATTAAACAAATGGAGTTTGGCTACTGTTAGACTTCTGTCACAGGAACGCCAGAGGCAAAAACCTGGAGCTCGCCGTATTGGAATGCATGCTTCTCCCTTATAAAAGACAAGGCACCATTATTATAGGAACCATGTTTTTGAACACATGCTTTTAATATATGCGCATCAAATAATATGCAGGGTAAAAGAGTGCTTGTTCGAATTCTTAAGCCCTGGTTTCGTGAGGTTGTTCAGGTTTTTGCCTGCGCCAGGGACGGCAGCATATCTGAGAAGGCGTCTAACAAAGCGCACCGTAAGAGCGAATCGACCAATTCCATCCATGTATTGGCTGGCGGGAACTGAGAAAATATCACCCATTCTTAAGATAATAGATACGGATGATGAGAATGTGCCTTGGTGCAGCACTAGACTCAGTCTCAGAAAGACCAGAGCAGAAAAAGAGAAGTTTTTACTTGAAGTTCGAGTGCTCAAGAAGCCTTTGTTCTCGCAAAACTAAGTCTTGAAGAAGGAACGTGATTGTAGAAGAGTTCACGAGTGTTCACTTCCAACAAAAAACAAACATCTGGCATTGTTTATTTGATTATTTGCTTGTCCTCGAAGAAAGTTGCAAGTCAATAATGGAGGTCTAGATCGCTTCCTGAATAATACAAGAGTTTGGAAGCCCAGCGCTTGAAACCTATTCGAGTCAAGTGTGCACCGACACCTACACGAGCAGATTTTAAAATTATGCAATATGTACAGGACATCAACGGCTTGAACTTTCTTAGTATAGTTTATTGATCTATACTTCAATATTCTTCAGGAATAGTGGTCACATCCTAATTTATAACAGTGGGAATTTTGCCATGAGTCGAGGACTCACGTACTGCATTTCACGAAGTATTCCATAAATTTTTTCACGTACGGCATTCACTGATTTCATAATGATTACCTCATCGGTTAATGAGGCCAACTTGTATGGTAAATTCTCCACATACAGCATTCACTGATGATTACCTCATCGGTTAATGAGGCCTGATCATATGGTAAAATCTCGTACACTTCGCACATTTTATCTCACTTCACGTTTACGTAAGATAGATAATCTACACAGGGTGTGATGTGCGGCTGTGTTAAGATGTGCGCAGGGCAGGCAAGCTTCCAGCAATTGGCTTAGCTGTATTCAGGTACTCTTTACATGTCTCTAGACCACTGCCAAATATCCCGAACATGGAACCATAATAAATGACACGTTAAATACTTCAAAATTGCAGATTGAAATAGACGTATTTATAGTAACATAGTGCGTTTAATTACTGTTACTAATTAAAGAATACAATCGATGTTCTCTACTTCAGCGCGCCTGGTCTCTTTATCATGTCTGAAAATTATATCTACATGCTGTATCTGTTTTCAATACATTTCTGTTCGTCATTTTTGTCCAAAATATAGCATTCAGTTATCTACTGAGTTTACGTTATATCCATCAAGGAGGGAAGAATCAAACACAAATTATGTTCACTTGACAGAATAACGGTGATTACCAGGCAGTTCTGTCGTCCACGTGTTTTATAGAGAGGCAACCGACATTGTATGGCTGGGCATATTTCATCTGTGCATTTTGTCCTGAGATTTTGAGTTGAAGGCATCAACATTAGTGTTTGTATTGCAAAAAATGTGCAGCTTGTGGTGATATATACATCAAATAAATTTAATTATTATAGTACTCAATACTGCACTCAAATTGCTTTTTTGTGTCTTCATTCGTATTATGTTGCTTCTTTTTTCCTTCTTTTTGTGCGTGTTTTCTTGCGCGTTTTATGAATGTTTTACACCATCGTGTGTCATTTGGCGTCTTTTTTAGCCTTTTCTCTCACACTTTAATGTCTTAGCACCTCGCTGTGTAGAGTATATTTGTTACGAAATAAATCTAATTCAAATTTTCTATTTTCGTTGTGGCTTTGGTCTGGCTAAATCAGGGCCTTGAGCAAGACAATTTATGAGGCGAATTCCTTTGGGTTAATAGACACACGTCACATGAGCAACATTTATTGAGGCTACTGAGGAGCCCACTCATAAATTCAATTGAATCGATCAAGGAGTACAGAAGCAAATCAATTCTGCCGAGCTGTCTTCTGGTTACTTGTATCTATTTTGTGAGAATATGCAATGCATAATGGCGGATAGGGCTGGAGAACACTTCGGAAATATTTATCGATGAAGGTTATATCTGTTGATGTAATATTAAGTTAGTAATTCTGTACGTCACATTCACCAGTGCTGATCAATAGCCTGCTGGCCCCACTGATCGAGGTAGCTCGAGAGCTCGAAGGTCACAGCACTCAAATCATGCTATAGCATGTCGACCGTATTCGGAAAAAAGTCTTACAGTTTTGAAAACGAGTTTATGTTTTCCTGTTTCTGTGTCCTTGAAGATAGAGAGAAAAACCTCGAATTCGACGGAATAAAAATATCGGATAAGTTTATCTAACAAAATTAAGAATTAAGTAGCCTCTTGCGAATGAACATCAAAGTTTTCTTGCTACCGTAGAGGTTACCAGAACAAAAAGTTGCCGATGCCTTCTGTGAGAGATTTTCAGATGCATTCTAAAATAAGGCAATTGAAAAATGGGTATAGTATTTCAGAATTTCAATAACTTGCTTCTTGCAAGAGCTATTTTGCCTCACATAGAATGGCTAATTTCGAAAAATCTTTTTTAAATACCTGTTAGCACAATTTTTCAAACGAAATTAATCTTCATTTCATGAATCTTGATGTCAAGAGAAACATAAACCTGTTTTAGCTTAAGCTTATTGCACAAGTATTGAAAATTCCGAGGTTGTTAAAGAAAATCTATACCAGTCAGTCGTTTAACGAGAGCGCCTGCTTCGCATGACATCCCTATTTTCGTACACCCTCTGACAGCTTCGTAGTCATTTTCCCCACTGCGTTTCTTATGTTGATAAAATTCTTATCATTGCTAATATCTGTCTTAGTAATAGCTCCAAGCCCACGTTGAATGCTCTGTCTCATGCGACGAAAATGTTATACTTCCGATGAACCAAAAGAAAATAACATAGTGAGCTAGGAGATATTAAATTTCGTGACCGATAAAGGAATGACTGTTACAAATAATATTTTCTAAGTAATCTCTCAAGCATTGATAGTAGAGAGCGCCGTCTTGCATCCACCAAATTCTATCAAAAGTTTGCATGACGAAGTTCAGGTTCTATGCTTGTGAGGAATTGAAGAGATATCGCTCTCCATCGAGATTTTTTCGGTAGAAATCTGGTCAATAACGACAACGTTTCCAAAGAGACCCATCGTCAAGAAATTTTATCTCTGGATACATACAAGTAAAATAGAGTTCTGAGACCCTCTCTGTTGCTGGAAGAAGTGAGAGCTTCGTCTGAGGCACGATGCAAAGGTTGCATGTATTCCGCCTCTCTTCAAGCGCGTCAAATGCATACAAAAACGAAGAGCTGGCAGTATTGGAAACACTTGAACCGCTCCATGGCCCAATCCTTTCACGAGCTCTGCCACTGGACCATCTCCCAGGAGAGCTTACGTCGGGAGAAGCGGAGGTAATATTTAGCATTGTAAACGGAGCTTCTGGCTCTGTGCATCTGAAAACTCAGAATGCACCGATTCTGGGGCTCAAGGTCCCACTTTTACTTTAGCCATGATAGGTTAGTTTTTGAGGAATTGTCCTATTAAAAGTTTATTTGTAGCAGTGTTCGTCTTGTGTGGGTGTCTTGACACGTTTGCACGTGTCTATTTATTACTGGGTGTTAGTGAGCTTGCCTTCACGAGTAAACGGCTGCTTCACTACTCGCTGTCTTGTCTGCAATGCCTTCCCACCCAACACCAGCTTCACGCATGGCGAGAATATACCCAATTTTTCGGCCGGTGGGATCTTTGTTCCAATCTTTTTTAAAGTTTCGTATCAGAATGGATGCAAGACACTAGGTTAGTATTGTAATTATGAGTTATAGAGGGCATGACTAAGCTAGACAGGAGCCTTGTACTCCCAGCTTGTGTTGGTAGCTGATCCAAAATGTGTTGCTGTAAGTGGCAGGGTTGCTATGTCATTCTTGTCAGGGAAGGCTCAATCCAATTGAAATAATACCTAAGAAATGCCAAACTGAAAATTTTAAAATGAGCCTAAAAAATCCGCGATCATGCACACTAACTTGATTTATTAAAATTCAACAGAGATTGATAAAAATCCGAGCCAATTCCTAGCTACAAAATACCGAATTTTAAATTTCGCATTACTGCCTCTGTAGGTCAACATTTCCCCCTGCACTGTGGTTCCAAATTTTTTCACGCGCTCCAGAGTACGTTGCAAAAATGGCAGCAAAAGGAGCTCTCACTGGTCGAGCAATCAAAGATTTGGCAACACCAAAAGCTGGGCAACACATAATGGCCAACAGAGTCTGGCATTATGCAGCTATTTCTTCAGTGCGAAACAGATACGAATAATGCCAGATTGGCATTAAAATGCCAAACCTAGCAACCTTGGTACATGACAGTCACCACCTTAGTCAGTTGAACTCAGTTCCCAAAGTACGGTCGCTGATAACAGGTGAGAGGTGTTTCACCTTGGTGAAGGGGGATGATAAACCCTTAAAGCCAGCGGTCAAAAGGCCCACCTTCTCACAAGTTTTCACTGTGACTGTGCTATACTCGGCCTCGATATGTAGTCACTGGTAGACAAAAATGGCTGGACAAATGATGTTAATTTTTAAGATGCCCTCTTATTTAAGGTAATTCTGACATGAAAAATTTGATGGTGAAAACAACCGCTCGCAGTGAAAACATTTTTTTGTTACAATAAAATCAGATTTTGAGCCAGAGTTTTACCGACAATACGTTGATGACACATTTCTCTAATTTCGGGATCAAAGTCATGCTCTTTTATTCCATGACTATTTGAATTCTAAGCATCCTTACATTAAATTTTCAATTGAAATTGAAAATAATAATAGTTTGGGCGCAACATTTTCGACAACTGTAGAAGTAAAAAGACGAAGATATTTAGAAATGCAATTTCACTGGATAAAGTTCGAAAATCTAATTACTGACATATTTATGATGGGTTGGTAAAATGCATATCATTTAAAACTTGTTTGTATTCTGGAATGAATGGAGACTAAACCATTGACACCAGAGAAATGAGTGGCCGATGCAAGAATATTACTGTCTGCTTTACTATAAATTTTTACAATAAATTGCAACTTTTACTATGAATTTCAGCAGGCAGGTCATACTTCTCTGATAGCGGACATCAGAATGAGGTGGATTTGAAATGGCTTCGTTTTGAAATTGTATTTGAGGTTAGTTTACTCTGAGATATTTTCAAGTCATTCTTTTACTCCAAAAATTAGTCGCGTAAGATGCAATTAATATGCTAAAAAAAATTGTTTACCTCAGAGAGCGCTGTGAGAGTGTTCAATGAAACGAGCGTCGTATTTGGCCACACAAACAGCTGTCTTTTTAAGGTAAATTTGTCTGGAGAGAAAATGAACTTTTCTTCTTGGCTCACTTAACTCGTTGGTAAAATGAACTAATGTAGTAATCATATGAATTAAGCAAAGTTACCTTAGAATCAAAATGAACTTATCATTCCGGTCCACATGATTTGTTTGCGTTATGATAAAATTGCGCAGTCGGTTTCATGAAATTCCGTGCGTACATTTTGAAGACATCCATCGAGAAAAAATCCGAGTTCAGACGCAAGTTTTGAAGTCAGCAATGGATTCTTACTGCAAGAAGACGCTGTGCAAACATTGTGAGGTGGGATATTTGCTTACAGTTCGATACTGTCGAGCAGGAACTTAAAATAAACTTGGAAAGTTTCGGCGGACCTCTTAGTCCGAGGTTCATATTCTGACACGCAACTGAAAGTAATCAAGTCGAGCTGGTGTACCTCTGTCATTTGGTAAGATGGTAATAACACAGAATATATGGAATAAAGTACCTAAGAAAAAATCGAAATTAAAAAAACTGTTGAGATAAAGGGCATTAGATAGAGCAAGTATGATTGAACCTATCAACCTGATTTGAGGTGAGTTACTTTTTAAACAAATACTAATTCGCACTTCAACCTGATCAACCGGGTGTTCAGTGAGACTCGACTAGGCGTTTCCCGGTGTGACATACACCATATCTGTAAAATGAACAGGGGGCCACAAACGCATATAAGTATCCTAAAACTCAGTAACAAATAAATGCTTAACGCTTTTAATTAAAATGTTAAAAAAATATAATAGATTTTATACTTCAAAAATAAATTATATGATATTTAATAAAAACTAAAACAATGATTAAACTATCGTGACACTTTTTTACGACCCCTTGATAGTATGCCAGTCGGCAGAGTATCTTTGAAACGAAAAATATGTACATTCTGTTCGGAAAAGTTCCCGAGGAATTTTTTTTGTGAAACATTCAAAAGATATTTTTAAATATGTTAGACTAGCGACGAAAGTAAGGACTAACACAATGTTCAGGTTTTTGCGTTTCCGTTTTTTAGGGTTTGGTTACGACCGTTTTCTTGCGACTAAGTATTTCTCCTTTAAATTGATTAATTGATTTTCAGAGTATTTGTAACTGGAATTACCCTATATTAGGTTTAGCAGAGAAAACTGACTTATACAGCGAGTAAATCGTGAATTAAATTTTGTTATTAAACGATTTAAACTCGCGCTGAGAGCTATAACTTGGTTTCAAATTATTTTTTATAATTATACGTAAACTTTATTCATTATAACATTTCTTATTATGGGATTTTATAACATTGTTTTACATATAATGATAATAATAATAGCGTATTATAGTAGAGCGATATTTCTGTGTGCAACGGCGACTTCAACGCTCATAACGAGGTTAACTAATGCACATTGATTCGAAATTTATTGTGGTTTGGAGTAATCAGTTTTTAAATGAGTTTCAGGGGGCGGAAATGTATTTCTACTTGCACCATTGTTTTCTTCGACAACACTTTAAAATATCGGTTTATTTTTCTTTATTCGCGCAGCTGTATTGTGATTATGACTAGAATAAGATTCAATTTCATCTCTCTCATTGCTATCTTTAGCTCTGTATTTGTATCCAAGCCTTTGGATGATTATTCGTATGGTTTCCTTATTCTTTTTTTCTACTCCCTGAAGAAAATTTGTTTGCAAATATGAACATCCACGTATTAAAACATGACCCTGTTCGTTTAAGAATTCGATTTATAACGCAAGCTTCAGCGCTGCAGTCTACACAAGACCCAATAAAAATTGATATTTTGAGCTCTTATAACGTAAGCTTCAGCGCTGCGGTCAACACAAGACCCAATAATAATTGATATTTTGAGCCCTTATAACGCAAGCTTCAGCGCTGCGGTCAACACAAGAGCCAATAATAATTGATATTTTGAGCCCTTATAACGCAAGCTTCAGCGCTGCGGTCAACACAAGAGCCAATATAATAATTGATATTTTGAGCTCCACCCTGAAGGTCGCTTTAACTTCGTGACGTGGCTGTAGACGCCGCCAATGCGAGCCCTTAACGCTCGACTTCTTCCTCCTAATTCTGGCATAAGTTTCCCAGAAACTCAGTTACTTCACTAATTTTTAGTGGCCTAAGTTGCCTAATTTGACAACCCCAGTGCTCGAGCCACTTCTCAACTTTGACAAAAATTGGCACTTTTTGAAACTAAGTCGGCTTCCTTTGCTATTTTTCTGAGTTTTTGGTGGCAAGTCCCTAGGGAAAGGTAGTTTTAGCCACGGATAAATTTGAAGCAATGTTTTTCACGAGTACACTCGTCAAGTAGAGTGAATACTTGAGAATAATGGTTTCCAGTGGAGTTTTCGGTTAACTTTTACTCAAAAAATTCACCCTATTTTAGAGCAGCATCCTGTAAATATTCACGGATATTTTTATTCAGAATGAGCATTTTAAGGCTGGAAATAGAGGCAGGCCTTGAGAATTTCTCATCAAATGCCCGGATACCGGCTGCTAGATTGGCTCGGCTATGGTTATTGGGCAAAGGAAAGGGGCCACGAGCCTTATACTGCACTCATTATTCCTAGAAAATAACCTTAAACAATACAACAAATTATTTTCTCCGTAAAATAAAAAACATTTCTTCGTCTTACTGATTGCTTCGGAGATGGTAACATGAAGGATCAAAATCTAAAGTTAACATAAGTATGGACGGTTTGCATTGTGTGTGTTTGTGTTAGTGGGGAATAGTAAAGTCAAGATTGGAGCTACCCGAGGTTCAAGGATGGCCTTTAGTAGGGGACATGTCAACATGTTTCTGACTTAGATGAATGTGAAACTGAGGTGGAAAGTGCAACTTCCAGAGGTGAAATAGATGAATCATAATAGCCTCGGCGTTTATTGCCTATGTAGAACCGCATAATTTTGATTTCGAGCTCAATTTTTGACTAGGCAGATGGAATCACTGCATACCCAGTCAAGAATCGCGATCGGCTCGAAAGCGAAGGCGCAGAAATTTCCAATTTGGGTTAGTTATCGCCCTCGGCGCATAGGCTCTGGCACTCAGGACTTCTCCCAGAACTCTGGCCGTAAGCTACGGACACGAAGGCCTGGCGGGGCTGCCCTAGCAGTCCCTCTGCTGTGAGGCTCTACATAAGCGACAGAGGCCGCGTGTGTTTTGTCTGCCGTGTTGCTGCAGCCACAGGGAAAATCGGCTCGCACTTGAATAATAATTCCAGCGATCTGCCCTCTCGCGAGCCTTACTGCCGTGATCTCTCACGACGTCAGGCGCAGTTTTTAACTGAGTATTCGTAGCTGTGCATTCGTATGTAGTGGTGCACTTATGGTTGATTGTGCACCCATGTGTTGATACGAACTCGTGCGTTGTGGTCTACAGCTGATTGCAGGATGCGTTAAAGGGAAAGCGTTCATGTTTATGTATTTACGCATGTGAAACTGTGTACGTACATAGAAGCGTATTCGTATAGATACGCAGTTGTACGCACAAGTATTTTATATATTCACGTCGTTCGATCAAAAAAATGAACAATTCCTATCTGCTTGCCGTTCCTTTTATATATGTTTATCGACATTGTTATGACACATGTCACCAATTGTGTATAAGAATGAGAGTTCCTAACGCACAATTAGGCTGGAAACTCCTTGGGTCGAGACTTCAAATATGCATGTCGTATTCTTCCATTTTTTTTAGAATAGGAAAGTATCCGTTCGTAACACAAGTCTATGTATTTCAAAGCATATGCACAGTAAAAATACAGCTCTCGATTTAAACAAAACTCATCTTCATTATTAGTAAAACAGGGTATATTTTCCGAATCTGCCGTGCATTTATTCCACAAATTAATCTTCGTATTGAACTCCGATATAATTTCAATTTTGGAAGATTTTTCCGATTTACGTTTAGGAAACCTACTCTGTTGCGAAGCTGCGTAGCTTACGGGTATAAATATAACCAAGGTACGGCTAGGTATATGGGTGAGGCTTCTCAGCAACCAGCGTCACGCGTAGCAGAGCACAAAGGCGAGGTAACTGCCAATCCTTTCCACTGTAATATCCGGGAGCCCTCCTGAACACATGATCGTCCAATACTGTAGATAATTTCAAGATCTTGATATTCTGTCAGAAACAGTGTCTTAGATTCCTTGAAAATATTTTAAACTACAAATATAGGCCATCACTAAATGGAGCAGACACTTCACATGTCCGTCTTATTATTTTTGATTAGGTTGATTTTTTTGTTTTGATGAACATACCATTTTCTCTTTCAAATTTAGAAAATATATCCTGTCTTACTACTGCTGAAGCTGAGTTCTGTTTAATTTGAAAGCTTCATTTTTAACGTGCTTCTGTTTTGAAACCGGCTTAATAACAGATCAGAGACTAGACATAGAGCATTTATTGACCATTGTACTCTAGTTACGCGTGAAGACTGACCAAATTCACGACCTCAGTCGATGAAGCTGCCGTAAGTCGCAGTACTGGCTCCACACGCTATCGAAATCGCAAGTAAAAAAAGTGAGAGGGCAGTGGGACTGTTTGTCACGTTATCCACCGACATAGCTGTCATGAGGATAAGAGCGACGTTGTGTTCATGCTTGCTGGAAGGATTCTAATCCATGCTCGAGACGGAGGGGTTCTAAGGGCTGGCATCACAGGAGCTGCGGGGCTTTTTTCGCGACGAAAACGAGCGTTCCTAACTGCTCTTGATGTTTCAGCTTGCTCAGGAGGCTCTTGGCTCGAGCCACTCAGTTTTCCTGAACGGGAATTCGTCTTTCTGCGTCACGTACGCCTTGTGACGGAGGTCGCCATGGACCACATGTCGGATGGCGGTCTCATCAACCAGCTGTTCCCTGCCGAGTGTCCTCCGGGGGCTTCCTGGAGTCCTTATGGTTAGTAGTTTGGACAAAATCAAAGAATTCGAAATTCTGATTCAGTCTGAGCGGCGAGGCGACAATATCGTTTCCTGTGGAAAATGGCTTTCACATCACCGCTAGCAGCCTTTAGTTTTCTTTGAACTTTGAAGACGAATGTTCGGGCGATTCTTAAGAAGGCAGTGATCTCGAAATCAGAGTTTCTTGCAGCCAGTGAGGCGACGGTAGCATACCTCATCATTTCCCGGCAAACCTTAGGCTTCTGCCGTGTTCACCTGTGGCAAAAAATGAATGTATTGCGTTGAAGTACAGGAAACTTTCATTTGTTACAGATGTACCCGACGCATGCTCTATGGCGGGCTTCAAAGGACGACAAATTTGAATAAAAATTCTCTTCATGATAATATCCCTCTGCTTAGATGTACCATACTCCATGATGCTTCTCAAGTATTTCAAAATGGCTGAAAATCAGCAACCGGAGTGAAGAGAAAAGCCAAACGTGACAAAAGCACGTCATGAAACTTCGGAACAAAAGTAGTGCCCAGTTTAAATTTAAAGCTCCTCATGGAATCCTCTCCAGTTGCGCAGGGGGACTCTTTCCCGCTCCTTTCGACAATCTGTCTCTCTCCCAGAAAAATTGCTTAATCTACCGTGCAATGAGCCGTGCAATCATGCGAGTAGATCGCACCTCTCTCGCGTCTCTAATCTCATGGTAACGAGAGAGATTTTTCATGTAGAGACCATTAAGAACACCAAGGCATTTCTGCTCAGGACGTGGGCTCGTCGTGTATGAGATGGATACGGGCACACACATTACAGTAGAAGAAGACTTCTCAGCTACAAAATTTCGTGTGAATGTTCCCACTGTGTGTACACACATCTTAGTAATTAAGAAGTTGTTTTCTACCTCATGTTTGTTATCATCGAACCAACATCGACCCGTTCCCTCCATCAACCACTTATTGGAGACTCTAAATTTCTCTGACAAATTTTTCTGGAAGAGTAAACAAGATTTCCGAATTTTCTATCTGAAGACTCGGCCGAAAACCTACTGTCATCTTTTCTGATTGCGTTGAGGCAGTTACATAGTTCCATTGAACCTGTTAATAGTTCAATTCGAAGGAAGCGAATAAATGTTTAGCTATTGTCTATTGAGCATTGTGCGCAGTAAGTGAATCATAGTCACTTTTTTTCACAAGTTTTTCTTCACATGTTTGCAACCAGTCGCATAATCATGCCTATTGTTTTTTTAAAGCGAGGCGCATTGTGTTAAGCGCCAGTACATTTCGGGAAATAATCCTGCCATTTTCACTGTCGCCTAAAAACAGTAGAATAACAAAATGTTTGTTCTCATTTCATGTCTTAGTGTGTGTTCTATTTTTTTTCTTTCAGATACGGCTTAACGGCTTTTGAATGAGGCCGAACAATGCTGCTTGGAGAAGCATCTAAATATACAGGTCATTGCTATTGAATAAAACTATTTTTATTCGCAGAACTAATAAACTTTTCACACATTTAGTTTTCATTCATATCGACTATCTTCCTTCATGTTTCATAGATCTAAAACTTGTGTTTTTTAAAAACGATATCTACAACGTAAATCCTCAAGGTTGAATGCACCTAGATTTATTTCTGCTTCAGGTGCCAACATCAGGAGTCCGTTCTGCTGGCCTCTGGAAGTGGGTTTGAGCTGCTGACTCAGGGGTGACGGTACGTTTGCGTCACCCTGTGAGAGTGTACGGCCTTCTGGTCTGCTCAAGAGCAATTTTCCAAGTTTTCTGCTTTATATAATTAAAACTCTTGAACTATAATCCGAAATTGTTATTACATAGCATTCAAATGACCAACTTTCAACGTATTACTGAAAACAAAACCACTAGATCCCGCTTTTAACATGTAAGATGAACTCTAATCTGAACACATGTCATGCTACCGAACTCTACTTCACGTACGACGTGTGCTTTTCACAAATTCCTGATTTTTACAGTGGTTGTCGTGCGATGTACACGTGCATGGTAAAAATGCCATCCCAATTATTACTCCGATATTCCTTGTACTGTAAATCTATAGAAAGTCCGTTAAGAATTTAATAATTATGATTTATTAATGCACCAAGCAAAAAGAAAAGCGTTCGAGCAATGGTTTAGGTTACGGTATTATAAGTACTAGAAATTTCTTTGAGTCTCAGAAGAAGTTACTGCTAATTTTCTTTTCTTTTTTTAAGAATTTAATTTCGTGCTAGGTAGACATAAAAATTTCGGTGTCGGTTAGGTGCAAAAAATGGAAAAACTAATTTTTATTGTGTCATTCGAACGTTGGAAATAGATTTTCTTCAGAAAGTTTCCGATCCAACCTAGCACATAGATCTTACTATGTCAACATTTTTGTCTCCAAGCGCTGGCGTCATATTTCTACGTTCATTCCAAGTACCAGAACTTTAAACCTGTGATTTAATGTTTTCGTAAAGACGATCAATTATCGTAGTGTAGTCTTAAGAATAGTATCGTTGATGCGTTGTACATAGGTGTGACCGCCGCTCTGGCTCAGTGAAACGTCATCTTCTAGCTTCAAGCTCTCAACGATCCTCAGTACTCTATAGGTATAACGGCACTTGATACACGCGTTCAAAAAATATCGGACTATATTTTTTCGCACTTAAAATCTGAATTCATGGGGACGTAGCTTGGATCACGTAAGAGATCATAATGCATATACATGAAAATTTCCTTGGCTGCAGAAGGAAGGTTTTGTCGTTATCAGACGTCTAAACGGGAGGTAGCTCAAGTGCAGACGAATTTTTTAAATAATATGACAGAAATATTAGGAAAACGCTACAGCATTAAAATTTGTCTAAAATTCATCGATTACCTAACGGCAACCAACTGGAAGATTCGACAGATTTTTGAAAGCGAATCAATGGACTCTATTTGGGCGAATGTAACAGACCCAAAACAGGTGCCCTTGCTATTCTTTGAACTAGGAGCATCTCTTGCGCAAGTTCATGGTGACCCAATGCGACTATTCTGAGACAAGTGTAAGATAGATATCTCTCATTACAAGCATTTTGAAAGAACAATGGTCAGATACTTATCAAATTGATCTACTAGATGATAAGTCTTGTCATCCGTGGAATGTTTTCAGTTCGTTCTCCATCAGTTGATGAATTGCTCTTCTCGTAATTGAGATGCAGTCTCTGACGTTGCCTAATTATGAGTGCAGTCTTGATTTTTGTTAGAATTTCTGTAAAAATAGTTTAAAGAATGAAAATGTATCAATTTTTTTACTTGGTGTTTATGTGTTCAATGCTTATAGAAAGCAAATAGCGACCTACATGATTCTAATGCATCAAGCGTAGAGTCAGTGAAACCTTGAAAGGCGAAAAATCTGAGCAACAAATCGTCGATTTTTAGGAGGTGTTCAGCGGCCAAACTTCCTGCCAAGATTTTGCTCTCGGCACACGACAGCGACCGACAAATGTTGGAAGTTCGCGCACTTGTCGTTTTATAAATCATTGTTTTTTCCAAGTCATGCTGAAAATACAGACCGGTTTTCTGAAGGACATTACTGGATTTTATCAATACTTAGTTTGGGAATTATGAACAAAAGTGTGTAGTTCTCTAACGATACAACTAAAAGGTGGCCCACAAATAGCAAAAATCAACTATTTTTATATTAACGAAGTATCTAAGGAATACTTTTGAACCGACAGCTACAATATAACGGGCACAAATACACAAACACTCTACAATTTCATGTACTCAATATGACTACTTGGGTTAGGAATCACAGCATTAGGATTTTATAGGGCTGTGTCGTATTTGAAGTTCTTATGAAATTAAAACGCTTTCCTTCTGTAGTTTTGCTTCATCGGCATCGAGCGTTGTGTAAGGATCCCTTGAGACCCTCATCTCTAATGTACACGAGATAGAAAGATACAGTGGGTTCAGGTCCGTACTTCTTGAGGACCATTCATTCTTGCCATGAGCGATGGAATGTTTTTCAGGATCCAACTGCGAGTTAATTTGGAGCCATGCGACGGTAGTGAATCGTGTTTGAGGTTCCATAATAACTCTCCAGAAGTTTCTCAGTCATGCGAGCATTTTGCTCTGAAAGCTAAACTGCTTATCGTAGGAGACTCAAAACAGATTTAACAGGGTGTCAGACAGGAATTTGACTGTTCCTCAAGGAAAAAAGGAAATAGCTTGGCAACGTTAAAAATTATTTAGTAGCAACGATATTTCACTGGTACTAATATTTCGACAATATAAACGAATATTCCTGGAAAAACCTAACATTAGTTTCGACCACAACCTGGACCCGGCTTTGCAACCCAGAGCAAACTAATTTTAGAGTTTCCCGAGAAAAATTCTAAAAATTTGCTTTAATTTTGTTGATCAGCTGGGTTTCTGTAGTACTGGCTAGAAGATTGGTATCTTTCCCATCTGCAACCCATACATGGTAGTCCATTGGGTTCAGATCCGGTTAGTTAGGAGTATTTAAAGGCCAAATATTGGGACTTGTGATGTCTTAAAAATTCTCCGACAAGCATTTCTGGCTTTTCTCTAAGGTGTGGCAAGGATCGAGCTGAACCCAGCCCTGTCTAACTTTCTTGTCGCGGCGTCTATAATTTTGGCTGGCTAAGCGCAAATATCGCTGCCGAGGCGGCCATTTTCGCCTCCCTAAACGCTGGAATCGCCGCGCAAATGACTCATTTGACTATCATTTTATAGCGTCACCCAAACAATACTTAATTATGCGAAAATATCTATGAAATTTTAAACATTTTCCGGATTGAAACCAAGGCTTAAGTTGAGTGTTTTCAAACATATGTATGCATTATCTACCGCAAATGTATGAAGTTGCTGTGCAATATATTAAAGACAAGTTTAAGAATGCACGCACGTATCTGCCTGTCATTCATTTAGGATTTAGAAAATATGTCGCCCGCAATCATGAAAATTGAATACTTATTGAAATAGAGAAAAACTTGTGACTGATACAATAAAAGTAGTATTAGTTTTTTGCTTATTTGTTTAGAAGTTAAAAATAATAATCCTTTTTTTAAAGAATATTGGACCTGATGTACGCATTAAGCGAGAGATACTTTTTCAATTTTTCTACTCTCGAAGCACCTAGAATTTTAGATCGTGCAACAGATATTTTTACAGAGGCATACCGGACAGTTCGTCGTTCGTGAGAGAATGTTTTGGAACAATATTGTAAATGTTTAACATTCTTTTTCGGATAACATTCTTTCAATCGTCAAATAACTTTAACATTTGTGCATCTTTTCTAGTTGAAATTGAATCGATAGACACGATTCATAATGAATTTATCTCATTATTGAAAAAAAAACAAGTTCATTGTTTGTTTTGAAGAATGTGTCTAATTGCTTTGCTTAAATTACGCATTACAATATTCGACTTTTCATTTACTTTGTCAATTTCAGTCGGTCTCAGCGTTCATTTAGTGTGCATGGGAATGAATAAATGGGCTGTAAGTGGTAAATAGTGCATGTAATGGCTGTGTGATCGATGCGGCCTGTATTGTAACGATTACAATATGCGATTACAATATGCGGTAACGATATTGTAATCGTACGCGACTGCATGAAGAGTCGCTCGAGGACCGAGGGTGAAGTGGATGATCATTCTTGAGGAATTCTGATTGGCGCGCTAGCCAATCTTTTCCAAAACATTACCATTCGTGTATTAAAAATAAGGTTTTAAATGTCAAATAGTTCCACCCATAATTATTGTTAGGAATTATAAATTCCTTGTCACGTAACCAGGGAGTGCTTCCCTTGGAAAAGGAAGCTTAAACCTCACATTCCTCACATCCCTCACCACGTCAGTAGTTGAAAGGCATGAAAAACCAAACGGTAAACCGCGTTGATATAAATCAAGTTTCTTTATGCTGATGCATAATTATGCTTTTTTGTCTGTTCATAGAGACGACAATTATTCAGCGCATCTCCTTTAGGGGGCATAGGATTGGCAACAGATTTAGGTTCGCCTATCCTATTCTATGGAAACTGGCATTCCTAAGGGGCTCTGTTACGTTGCCTCACTCTATAAATAGATCTTCAAGATTTCTATCAAGCCCTCTTTGCTTCTTTTAATTTTCATACCTTCTTCGCTATGTCTTCTTTATCTTCTTTTCATATTCTTTATCTTCAATTTGCTATTTGTATCACCAAGGGGTCCTGTGTGTGAACACACCCTGTGGATAGATTCCATCTTCTCCAAAGTCCATCCTGAATGGTCCCTCCTTTTTCGGTGCGTAGCTGGCAGCTACCAGCCTACTCCACCACTACAGGGGCCTAAAGTCACTCAGGGGTTTTGAAATTCATTAGCTTCCTTATGTTTGCAACAAGAGTTAAAGAATTTTAAGCGCAATATGAAACGATCGCGGATGTTTTTCTGCACAACGTTAACAAAGATGAAGAGTCATTCATGTATGATAAATGACGTTTTTTAAACGGTGTCTATTTTCAGCTTCGCACGTCCATTCCTTTTCCAAGACGTGCTCTTTGAAGGCTTCGAAGGTTTCCCAGTTTCGGTTCAATGTTCCGATTTCATTTGTGATGTTCTCCTTCAATTGGGCCTGAAAAGATATAGAGGGTGTGAAAAACTCTTCACTGCGAAGTTCGTGACATCCCAAATTGTCTTCGCCCAATCAGACCGTCTTCGAGTTGACGTTTCAGGAACTATCCAATACTCTCTAGCACTTTTCTCTAGTCTCATTGAACATGACAGTGCGAGGTCACCCAGCCCGTGGAAGATCACCCACTGTTCCTTGTTCTTCAATAGGACTAGCCGTGATCTGAATTCTGCTCGCAGTTGGTGCTCTCTCACTTAAAAATGTCTGCGACTTGATCTTTGTGCTACAATAATTGACCACTGACATTGATAGAAGAATTTCATAACTTGGGTACGTTGTAAGACGCTACACTTCTCCATATTTAATTCCCAAGTAATGATACATTAAATATCTGGAAAAGAAAGAAAAACAACTATCAGCGGCATAAAAATCACATAATGCAATCCTTCACTGATTCTCATAAATGTAGAATAGTTTAACCTGATGAAAGTACATTGAATGGCGGGGAAAATGAGACCATGTAAAAGTTTCTACGGTCATTAGTTAATGCGCTAAGAGTATTTGAAGAAAGGAAACGTTTTTATGGCTTACGTTTTATATCGTCGCCTCGGAGACGCTAGATATACACGGCAGGAGCAGGAACGAAGATGTGATTATCGATTCGGTGGTGAAAAAGTTAAACTGGGTCGAACTATTTTTATAATCCGCCATTGGCCACCCTTGATATCCTTCCAGCTTAATTACAGCACTGAGCAACTCCTCATTTTAATTGAGCCTGAGACCCGCTTTGTAAAAATACAAAGGCATCACAGGAGACGCATCCCAGAACCATCACAACGTCGAGGAAATTTGATCAGCTGGGCACGACGTGTATCGTTTGGGCTGTGAGTAATCAAAAATTTGTATATTTTTTATTCAAGGAGCACTGAAAAGCATTCATACTTTCATTATTTTATATGCTTCACGCGGATTATGATGATACAGGTTATTCTCGGTCAATTTTCAGGAGCTTTCCAGCCGTCATTTTTCGCCACTAATGAGGCGCCCGCATCAGTGAACTTGAAACATGTCTCTCAATGACGCTTAGTATGGGTAAATGTCTCCAACTGAACTGAAATAAATAAGGCATGGATTTACCGACAAATTTATCTCGAACGTCCACTAAAACTGCTAATGAAATTTCTTTACAGAAATTTGCTTTAATTAAGCTAAGCATGAATCTTGGCAATAAGCTTGTTCTTAATTTCGTAATGTAGCCTGTAATAAAGCTTCTTTATGGAACTTTGAATATTGGCATGAAACTTGTCAAACAGGTTGTTCATAAACTTGTTAAACATGTAATGACGCTTGTTTCGAAACATGTTATGAAGCCTGCTCTTAAACTTGTCTTGAGGTTTGATATGAAGCCTGCTCTTAAACTTATCTTGAAGTTTTATAAAAAGGCTGCTCTTAAACTTATCTTGAAGTTTGATATGAAGCCTGCTATTGGAAAATATTTTGAAATTTTTTACGATGATTGTTATGAAGCTTGTCGTGCAGCTTGACATGAAGTAAATTATGAAGTATGTTGTGAAGCTTGTCATCGAAATTGTTCTGAAGCCAGTGTAAAGCTTGCTATGAATCTTGTCGTGGAACTGGTTATGAAGCTTTTTCTTGAACTTACATTCCGAAAATAGTCCTGATGCTCGCTCTAAAACTCGTAATGAAGCTTGTCATTAAACAAGCGATCTCTAATTTACAATTTTTTATGATGAGTAGGTTAAATAAGGTAAACTGAGTTCAATGACATGAAAATACGCGATTGAGAAATTTAAGCCAAGCTCGCAACAAAACAATCATTATTTCCTACCTGCAAGCCAAGCTTGCAACTAAACAATCATTATTTCCTACCTGCAAGCTAAGCTCGCAACGAAACAATCATTATTTCCTACCTGCAGAAGAATGCCAGGGCAGCTCTCTTGCGTAATACCAGAAGTTGTTTAAATTTTCTTTTCAAGTGCTCTGGGAATTTTCTTTTTGTTTTTTTCAATAAAATAGAGCAAATGTTTTGTTTTTCAGCTATTGGTTCATGCGCTAATTGATGTAAAAAAAGTAAAGAAGAAACAATTCGCACATGACACGACTGATTTACACATAGTTTTTCGCTTCCTACTAAGATTTGCTAAATGATGATTGGCCGCCGAGGAGGCTTGCGATGGGAATATCATTTATGTAGGCTGGTCATTCGAGATAAACGCAAAGCTAATTAAGGAAAAAAATGTCTGATCTGAGATGCATAATATGTGAATATTTTTTGATAGCAACTCAGCCGCAATACCAATTAAGCTGAATGACTCGCTAAAAGAAGCTGTTTAATCAATAGTAACATTTTGGCGGCGGCGATAGCTCTAAGAGCGAAGGGGGAGACTCTGCTAACAATGCTCATGGAGTGAACATGTTCACGCTGCTCATACATTTTTTTTTTGCGGGGCCAGCGACGCTCACGAGGCCAAATCGAACGAGCTGAAAGGTCTTCGTTCTGAGCGAGCTTTGGTGTCACTGGTATAAAGTAGGAAAGTTATGGCAGAGTATCCCATTTTCTCGGATGATCGGTCGAATCGCCGAGCTGGTGCGTTATGACCTATTTACAAATTTTCCCTGAACCATACGCCAGTGCAAGACGCCATCACGTAAATCAATTATGTACGTATGTCGCCACAGAATCTTGTAACTGAAAAATTGTCACGTCATCACGTATCAGTTTTGTACTAAAACTGATTCGATTAAAAGGCTATGAGCAGAGCTTGCCATGCGACTCGTCGAAGCGTATTTATTTTCATCGCAAAATTCTCGATGCATTCGTTGCTCTTAAGAACTTCTTCCGCTGTTTTTATTGGCGAGAAGAAGCGAGCTGCTCCTCAACATCTTTTTTTTTTGTAAAGATCTTCTTTACAGTGGGTCGCAGATGATGGTACCACATTTGAAAAACTTCTTCATGGAAAGTGTTGTGTTAGCAAGTCAGGGAAAGAAGTCGCATTGGGTGAATAATTAGTAGGAATAGAAATCAGCAATTTTTACTTAGAGATGTATCCAGAAGTTAAGTAAATACTTTCTACTTAAGCGAACCATATTTTATGTTACATGCAATCGGTTAGGATTTATTATAATGTACAATGAATTGAAAAATAAAAGTTAGACTTACAAATAGACCAATTGTTTTTTAATAAGTTAAATACTGAATTACTTAACATAGAAGATGATGTTTTACTTATTGGGAGCTTTAGATGTAAGATGAGAGCCTCCTTCGTTATTTCTGGTTTCAGTCTTTCATGTACGTACACCAAGTATTTCTTATTTGTGTTTTATGATATTTACTTTGCCTTTTTGTGCCACTACCGTCTCTTCGGGAAAGGGTATTCATGTACAAGAGTTTCGAGCACAAGTTCGAGTACACTCAGATTTGACGGGAGTTTCTCTGTCGCACGTGAGACGACGCACGGTCTGCTCACATTTTCCAACTGATAGGCTCGTGGACTTTCCAAGTCCAACTGACAGGCTCGAGGACTTTCCAAGTCCAACTGACAGGCTCGTGGACTTTCCAAGTCCAATTGACAGGCTCGTGGACCTTCCAAGTCCAATTGACAGGCTCGTGGACTTTCCAAGTCCAATTGACAGGCTCGTGGTGTACGGGGAGCTGTTAGTGAGATGACTACAAAGTCTTTCTGTCCGGTAAATTTACAATTATTATAGCACAATCCTTAACTGATTTACTTCTCATGTAGTGGTAAAATATCTTAGAATACGACTAATGCTGCTGTGCAAACTTTAAGATACTATTTCCAACCGAATTTATTTCGTCTGTAAGCTGTCTTACTTCCAATACTGTGAGGTTTTGGCTTCGTATGTAATATGGATGAAACATTTCAGCTAGGGATTTAGACATTTGAACACATTAAACTCTCAAACACTGAATTATTCATACGTAG
Source organism: Orchestia grillus (assembly GCA_014899125.1). Taxonomy (NCBI): domain Eukaryota; kingdom Metazoa; phylum Arthropoda; class Malacostraca; order Amphipoda; family Talitridae; genus Orchestia; species Orchestia grillus. The sequence continues at coordinate 36,428 of VOMN01061836.1, forward strand.
AAGTTCAACATGAAACTTTTAATAATTTCAAGAGGCTGAAATTATATCTTGAATGTACGAATAGCCTTGCAGCTGGAAATATGACGATCAATCCTGTTAAACGTATATAATCATCCTGTTACTAACACAAAAAATAATCTTCTCGGACAGGCAGTGACACTTTGACTATACAATGCTCCAATACAACAGAATGTACTAAACTTTTCCTCAGAAATGGAGGGGAAGTTTCAGTATAAAACTAATCTCGTTTTAGAGTTAGCTTCCCGGTGGCTTTCTTGTCTTTCAAGTGTGCACACCAGCGTTCTTTTGCGTGTGCTCCGAGTCAGCCTCCATCGAGCTACGGAATCTCGAAAGCTGATTCCTTTCCCAGCCATTACCTCCAGTTTAATTTGTTTTCGGGATCATGTTAGGAGCAGCAAAGATCTGCAGCCTTCGAGCGTCTGTTCGGTCTCTGTAATGCTGACAATCTCGGGAGCCCTTGAAGAGGTCTTAGAACACGAGTGATGTACGTGAGCCGTCTCTTCGACTGATCGCCTCAGCTGCCAATGGACCTGCGCCCCTATCTCGAGGGCCTCTCCACATCGCCTGGCTCTTGTAGCCATCGAAACGAGAAACTAACAAGACTTCTCACCTTCTGATGCCCCAGTGACCTACCCTCGTAACTGCACAGACCGACGCCTGAGGATAGTCGGCTTCCTCTGAAGGACCATGAGACGCTGCTCCTTTCGTGACTGTAGTGAGGGATACATTATACAGACAACGAGGATACAAAAGCGCGTTTCGATTGGGATAATGGCCCTTCGGTAATAAATAGATAATCAACGTAGACAAACGTAAAGCAAGAGGAATAGCATTAGTTCAATGGTATCCTGTATGAAGAAATACGATGATCGTTTAAGGAAACTGAGAGCGGATCTATTACATCGTAGAACTTAGAAGTAATTTTCTGCTCAAACAATTACAATAATTATTCTTGAAACAGAGTACACCTGAATCCCGAAGCGAAATGGTTTTAATTAAGGTAAAATGTTTGGAAGTAATGAAAAAGAGACTGACGAGAAGTCAAAGAAAAAATAATTTACTGATAAAGACTTTGTGCAAATGTTTCTCCGTAAAATTTCAACACAGACTCAACATCGAATGGTGAGGTTTTCTAGAGTCTGATCGCTGTAGGTGCAGTTAATACTTCGACGAGTGAATGTTTCACGGCTTCTGAAATGAATTACGCATAATTGTAGTGCCCTCTGGTTCTCGGCAAGTGGCTAGTTCATAAGAACTTTTCAAAGAATAATGTGATATACGCGAGTGCTGGCTCTTGCAACTGAAAACAAAGTTACTTTCGATAGCTGTACAAAAATGAACTCACAAAATGACCCTTGTTTATAAGAAAGTCAATCGTAATGAACTGCATATCCTGACAAGTTTGTACGAGTAAAATACAGCAGAGAATGAGCAATTTCTTTTTCAAAATCCTGCTGTGGTCGACGTCCGTTTCCATATTTTTAATCCTAATTCGTATTCTACTTGTAAAGCTGTTAACCAACTCAGCTTTGACCAAAAGCAAGCAGAAATCAAACCACGTAAGCAGCGTCTTTGTTGTACAAACGTCATACATAATTCAGCAACAAAAATACCAACCAGAAAGTGCTCACTAGCATTGCGCGATGGAATACGAATATTGCGCTACAATATTTCCACGAGTTGGCGGGAATACTTCGTTGGTAGTTTGAGGAAAACTAAAAATGCCATCTCCGCATTTGGCTAGCGAGGGTTACAGTGTATGGATGTCAAATTGTGATGACGGTGAGTCGATACGAGTTTCGAGATACAAATTCGACTTCACCGCTCTCACACCTCAAAACCCTCTCGTAAAAAACAGTGCATGTCGAGAGGTAAATCCCGAGGTCGGTAGGGAGGAATTCTTGGAAGGTTCTCGCAGAACGAGCGGATTGCAGCGTCAACTTTGTGATCTTCCGTGTGACGGATAGACTTTGCATATCTGTGTTGCAAATTTGAACGACATACAATAGTTTTGTACTTCAGTAACGCCAAGATTTATCAACTGCAGAGCTCACTCTGCTAATGAAACCAGACATGTACAGGGTCACTCATAAAAATATTAAGTAGCCTTAATCACTGTTTATACTAAACGACTTGCGTGTATTTTACTACAGGTATGTATCGGTTTTATTGCACAAGCATGTAACTTACGTATTCGATTTGAAAAAGAAGCCATATAAATTAATTAGGCGTGCAAGAGTCGTATAGATGCAATAGCCTACTTCAGCTAGCTGCTGTGCGGGTGCCCTGCATAGCGGCGGTGCTGCACCGTAAACAGAAGCTTCGAGATCATTCATCTGAAAACCGATAACCGATTTGTAAATCACAGGCTTGTAAACCTCATTCGAATGATGTGTGGGAAAAATTCATGAATGACCGTAACGCAGGCTCAGTGCCTGATAAATAAATCGTGGCTGACAAAATCTGATCATAAATCGTGAATTACGATGTTTCACCAAACTAGAACGTTTACAGCGTAGAATTGAGTGTCAAACAAGCGTTGTTTGACCAATCGGAGAAGCTTTCCGCCTGATTTTGTTTATCCAGACTGAATGGTTGGAACGAGTCACTCTAATTATAAATAAGTTCTTTTTGTACGAATCATATATTTTGTGAGTTATTTCTTTTACACGTTTTTAAATGCATATTTGAATAAATAAAATTTGTTATTTTGAAGGGTAATTGTTTGGCGGCAAAGAGTCCACAAGCATGAATAAGGGTGGAAAAATTTATCGTTGTTTGAAGAAGTATCTATTGTTGGTATATTTGTAAATAACAAATCTACTTTACATATTTTTACAATTATAGTATTGGGTTAGATAAATTCTTCATATTAGAGATAGGAAGTCATTGAAGCGCGTGGTAGACTATAACAGGCGTGATTCAACTCAGCATCTCTATAGTAAGTTCAGTAAACCTCACTTCAAATTTCGAGATTCTGACTAACCAAAAAAGGGAAAACATGGACAAGAGAATTTGTATTGCAGCAAAATGCCAGTTGTTGCTTCGACGAATATGAAGTAAAGCTTTCAGTTTGGGAAGGAGCATGAAGATTAAACTGCCGAGGGCTGGAAATATGTAACGAGGTTCTGGTGAATGCAGACGCATTCTCTTTCAGCTTGATGGGCCGTTCAGGGTATAACGAGGACTTTGTACAGCGATGTATAATCTGTGTTGCTTCAACGGTGCGGGCCTCCGGAGCAGAGGAAGTGTGAGCTTGTAGGTCTGGGAATTTGATGCTTCTCCTGGGCAGCACATCGCTCAAACGTTGTTTGACCAATCATATATTATGTGAGTTATTTCTTTTACACGTTTGTAAATGCATATTTGAATAAATAAAATTTGTCATTTTAAATAAATAATAAATAAAATGGATTTAAATAATAAATAAATTTAAATAAATAATAATAATAATAAATAAATTTGAATAATAAATAAAATTTAACTCGATCTGTTGCGTGATTTTTATGAAGTTCATCTCTCAATGGAATTTCACTTTCCCGAGCAGATGGAATTATTCAGGGTTATATTTTCCACGTCCACCAAGCTCATGTCATTCAAAAGCGGTCGAGTGAGCATGAAGGATGATTAAATTACATAAAATGACCCTCACAACATCGAGATCTAAGCCCTAATAAAAATCTATTGGGTGAGCTTGAATGAGAACTGCGTGTTTCATTACTTCTGAAGTCAAAGTTGATGCATTGAGGCCAATGATGGCTCCCATTGGGCATAAAATTAATATCCTTACGAACGGCAACATCAAGCTCGAAAATTAAAATTAAAAATCAAGTAAAATTTGTATCGTGAAGAACACGTATGAAGTAGCCGTAATTTAATCAAAAAGAGACCGAAAAAATCAGAAAACTGGAGGATTTTTTATAATTTGTGAATGGTTGTTCCTCTATGAGTTACGATTGAAAAGATTGAATAAAAGGCCTGAGCTTATCTTGATTCCAAAAATTTTTGACTAGTTGCAAAGGCTATGAATTACCTTGAAACAACAATATCCATGAGTTTTCAAATCCCTATACAGCAGGTTCACAGAAGTAATTGCACGTATGACTTTACTGTTTATTAAACATCTTGCCAGCCAATGTTCGTAGATCTCACACAGAACATATCTACATTTCATAATGTAAAGTGAAAACTGTTAACAAAATTTTTCCTTTTTCTAGCATATGGTCTCATACGCACACAAAACATGGTAGCGCATACCAGAAGTATTATACCAAAACAGCTTCCTGTCTTTAATAAGTAGATGTGAAACCTCTGTTGGCAATTACAGTTCTGGAACAGTTTTCAAATAATGATATTGAGTGGCCGCGACCGTGGGGTGGTGTACGAGCCCACTCTTCAACGCATATTCTTTTCAGTTCTTCGAATTTCATCTGACTTCTCTGCTAAACCGTCTTCTTCTTTTGTGCTCCTCGTACATGTTCGATAGGATTGAAGTCTGAGGAATGGCTTGGCTGCGGGAGAACACTGATTTTGCTCTTCATAGGTCATTTGGATGTTAATTTTACCGTGTTTAAGGTCATTATGACTGGAATCTCCAATTTACGTTTCTGGAATAAACGCTTCTCACTTGGAAGTAAACTCGTCTCCAATATTAGACGGTACAATATCTATCAACCTACCCATCAATTATACGAAATGCACGAATGCCATGTGCTGTGAAACAACCCCAAGCCATTTTACTGGCCTCTCAGTGCATTACTGTTGGGACTTTAATATGCGTCTCATAGGCCTTTCCTTGTGAGCCTTCACTCATGACGATCAGCTCTAGGTACGACCAAACAACTCAATTTTGGTTTCATCAAACTAAATAACAGTTTTCCAAAATGCATGTCCTTTCTCCAAGTGTTCATTTGCCAAATTAGGTGCCTTTCAACGTGGCTTCTGTGCAGCATGGGAGTTTCACGGGGCGAAATAATAACATAATTTTCGTGTGATTTTTGTTTCACAGAAACGGTTGAACACTTTTATCACGTGGCGTATTTGATTTTAGTGTATATGAAGCCGATAACTTGTAAAGTTCTATTCCTTCTTTAATAATGGCATTTTATTAACTAGAATTTATTTTGATGATGTTTTAACACCTTAATAAATATGGATTTAGAGTGAGCAATTATTTGTGCCTCCTTTCTGTATGCTTCATTGTATAATAGCTGCAGATACATTCAGTACGCGTGCTAGAGCTCAAGAGGTTAGAACACAGCATCTGCGAAACACATGACTCATGAATGCTTAGTTGACACTGCAGGGTTCTGATACATGCAGCATGACCTGGTACTCGTGTGTAATAACTGTGAGTATTAAGTTTTACCATCATGCATGAATAGTTGAACTCCGAATGGTAATCATCAGTCAATATCAGCCTCGAGCTTCCAGTGGGCAGAAACATGTAACACCAGCAACGAGGAGAAGGCGTCAACAGTAACCACCAGCAGTAAGTAGGTCCACTTGTAACTACAAGCCTTTAGCACCGTTAAACCACCAATTACATTTTTAGCTACCGTACACTATTAGTAATTGAAGTTAACAATCTCAAACCCCCAACAGGTACCAGTGGTTGTCTAAGACCAAAAACAGGTGCCACAATCAACCTCAAACAACTCGCTCAAGTGACCAACTCCAAACACTCAAAAGTTACCTGTAGAAAGTACTTCTTCGAGTGATCAGCAGGTACTGCTTATCAACGTGGTATACACCAGCATGTTCCGTAACCGGCGACTGAGTGGATCTCAGAAATTTGAGCCCAGACCAAACGTACCAAATTCAAAAGAGAGGCTTGAAAAGAATTAATACTTCGCTTCTCAAATAGCGGGAGAAATTTTTGGTCTGATACTTCACGCGAGGCCATCTAGTGATTGTATGCGAGTCATGGCGGCGTGAGATACCGCATTCAAAATGTTTCTTTCAACCGCGCCTCAGATCAGACAATTCAATTTATTAGCCGTTTCAATTTTATTCAATTCAATTTTACCTCCCCGGGTAGCTAGCTCTCCGTCAGAAATTTTCGAAATATTTTGCAGCGAAGTTTTGAAATTCTTAGCTAGACGATGCTCGACTTTCCTCAGGGAGGTCCGACTGCTCGTGAAACTTGAAGCTGCTTCTTTGAAAAGCTTCTGCCAGAAGTACAGATTTAGAATCGTAGAGCCCGACCTCCGGAATCTCAATTTTGCATCCTAGCAGCTTGCTCACATTCGCATTCGTGCCTTGACACGCGGATGTCTATCATCAAAGAAACGAGAGAGAAAGCTTGGGTAATAAAGATAAAAGCCCAGTGGATGTTCCAATTATATACGCTACAAAAAACGAAAGACCATAGCATTCTCTCAAAACAATCAGATTAGAACTGAGTATCAGCTTGTCCTATCTTAATTATTCATCTTACTAGAATAAACGAATCGCATCAACTGTCTTTCGATGTTATTTTATAATTTTGAATCGTTTAACAGTAAAATAACTTTGAATAGACACAAAGACATTGTTTCGAGGAATTTAATTCTCGCTCATATGAAGGAGGCATCCGCAGTTTTCGTTGCTGTGGATGTGTGAAACCATTTTCTTTAGTTTATAAGATATTTTTCTCTCATTTCTGTTTCATAAGAAGTTCTTTTTAGCAGTTTCTGTACGAGTGTAAAGTCCTAAGGAATTAACTGGTTCAGCTGCTATCTATGTTACAACAAAATACTCCTATATCGAATGTACACTACGTCATACGTTGTTAACATATCTAATCCTTTTTGTAATATCGGGAATTTTTGTGAGCAAAAATTCTTGTCAATTGTACGGCAGTAGTGAATTCTAAGCACACATAAATGTGGCAACACTTTTATTTTATTTTCAGAACACCCCGTCACCTTTTAGACAAGAAGAAAACACTTAATTTGATATTATACTGTGCCACGCTCTTGGTATAAGCTATTCCAAGACAAGATTTTATTCAAAGCTAGAGTTAAAAGAGGGTTGATATTAATTAAATATGATTTTATTCAGCTCATTCAAGCTAAAGAAGTAAGGGAAGATAATGAAAAATATAAACATTTAATTAATATTTCATGAGAAGTATTTTTCTTTGAATAGCGTTCTCAATCCGCTTTTGAACAGATTCATTCAGTTTTTTACTTCAGAACGAGGCAAATTACTGCCGACATCTGGATTGCTCTCCACAAATCTTCATTTGAAGTGAACTGCCTCCCATTAATGTATATATGTCTTGCTTCAGAATCTCTGACTGGTTTTCAATTCGGCTCAGGTCGGGGCAGCAAGGTGGCAATGTTATCAAACGGTAGCAACTGATTCTTATTGATGCCAGGAAACCTTACGTAGTTTTTGAGGAGTAAGATCGTGCATTAAAGTCTTAAAATACTAATCTTAAGCCCTTCTCCAGGGGAATATTTTGTAACCACGGATCGAAACTCGACTCAAGAAGCTGGCAAACGGATGCTGAGTAATCTTTATTTCATCGAACACTCGAGAAGGTCCAATGAGTTCATTGCCAGTTACATATACCTTCTCCTAATAACTAGAGGTTTTAAAAGCATGTTGCCATCACCGGTACTGATTGTAACTGTTTCGCCGATTATTAATTCTTGTTGGTATTATTTTCACATATTCTACCAGCATCCAAATTTCAAACATGGCATTTCTAGTTAATTTGTTTTAGATAAAACTTTTGTATGGTCTCTTTATGAATTCTACAAATTCAATATTTGCTCAATTAGGTATATGATTGGATTTGACTCGGCCAGTCCATTAGTCCAAGCACACTTGATAAATTTTTATTAGTGAAGTAGAGTTTGCCCCATCCAGAGGCAACTTGAAATCATTGTCAATGAATCCACAGCCAATGAGGTTTCATTTTGAAGTTATTTTGATGCACCTAAACATTATTAAAGAAATAATTATTCATAACATAGTAAATTTATACTAATTTACTCTTGCTGTTTAAAAAGTAATGCTTATTCCACAAATGACTTGTTCAGTTATGGAATGGGCTCCATTCAATTAGATAAATTACATCCACCTACGATGATCATGGTGAATGAGCGGTGTTTTTCTATACAACATAGAAAGGTTCTTCTGATTTTCTTAGAACATGTACACGGAAACGCCATCCAAAACAGCTCAAACTCAGGCACTTTTACCCAGAGTACCATCTTGTAGTCACGCATTGACCAGTTCTCGTGTGCACTTTCATGTCTTACGCGTATTTAGATGTTCGCAGGCCTCAATATTGTAAAAAATCTTTACAAATGTTTACAAAATATTACTTTTGAAACGGCTATTCCACCTCTTATGATTTGTTCGACCAATCGTCTGCTTGTGGTAATTTAGGAGTCCTTCTCAGGCTCCCATAAAATAACATTAATCTCTGGGTAAAGAATAGCAATGGTCTTCTTTCACTCTCCAATACGCATTTTTAGTCTTGATGTGTCTGACATCTGTTCGAATACTTTCGTTTTCGGCCTCTTCATTGGCCCATTTTATAATACCATTCTCAGTAGTCTAGCTGAAGAGATACTTGATCCTGAATTGTCTTTTGCTTCATGTCTTCTCTTTTCTATCACAAGAACCATTCAGTTTCACGAAGTATAATGCAATAGCTTCATTTATTCTCCTTGCGTGCCAGATGATCTAATAGATAAACTGAGAAAACACTGTGTAGTATTTTGCAACTGTGTTCCATTGGCACATGTTTCCACTATTACTGATTACTATTTCTTTTACTGAACTGAACCTATTTCTTTTCAAATGCTCCAGACTAACATTACTAACATTCTACTTTCCTACTGAGAACTACACGGATATTCTAATGAAATGGAAGATGTGTCGCATAATTTAAGTAGGAGTAGTCAAATAAACCAAGCCATTCTGCAAGTCAGTTTGCATTCGTTTACGCTTACATGTCCACGCACCTCCTTTCTTTCTCAATTCTGCGGCTGGATGAGTGACATACGATCATTCAAGCGGTTTATTTTTCGCATGCAACCTCCTGCCCATGAAGTTCGGCTGCACCAGGAAGCTAGTGATCAAAAGGAAGAGCAGGAAATCACTTGTAAGATCCGTCGGCTAGCCTCCACAGAAAAAAGGAATGAACAAAAAGAGAAACAGTTTTTTTCTGCCATTAAATTTTAGCCACAAACGGCTTATTTTCGCAAGCAAAAAAATTAAAGGCTTGAATGCGTCATGTTTTTACCGCTGTCGGAAGCAGCTTGGGAAAAGAAAACGAGTTGCTCCGTAGCTAAGAGGCGACAACGGCGTGAAGAAAAATAGAAAATTAAGCTGCAATTCAAGCATTTCTCAGTAAACATTTAAGTTGAAAGTGATTACGGGCGGTATTTAAGCAACTAAACCGCATAGTTTGGAGGAGAGACTCGGATGTGTACCTAGACACAAGTAATTTCTTGAATGGAAATATGACATTTAACTTTCAGAATTGTCTTGTGAACAGGTTTTGTGTTGTGAAAATCAAATGACTGTGTAAAAAGCAGGTTAGAAAATGAATTGGAGAGTCTTTAAAGGAATTTTCCACTATAGAGACGAGCGTGAGCGACTGATTTTCTCTAAATCGTGTGCTGTATTCGAACACCTCTACGGTATTTCGATTTACAAACAAATTTTGTTTGCTTTGCCTGGACTAGGAAATTTAAAGATTGCTTATTATTATATCGTCTCGAGTTCAGACATGGAGTTCAGACTTTTCATTATTGCTTTCGTGCAGAATTATTCCTTTTCAGCTGCAAGCTTCGTGGAGCCGTCGGGCAAGCCGAAAAGAATCATCGCGAGTTTTACTTACAAATATTTTTCATCATAAGCTAATTAGGCTTAGCAGCTGACTAGGAGCAAACACAGCCTTCGAAGAGAGGAGCAACATTTTTATTCCACGTTGGCTCATTAAAGGGGAAGGGCTCTAGAATTATGATAGACTGCGACTATGCTATTGTTTACGGGGGTGTCATTAGAGTTACAAGGCGTATGTTCTGGATGTGAACGCTGCATAATAACATGAATATTTGAAATTTTGATTTAACTAAAACTAATAAAACGGAATCAGTACGTGGTATCAATGCTTGTGGCACTCGCAGTGAATTTTTCCGAGCTAGGAAAAATACAAATTGCGGTAAATGTAAAGCAAAAACTACTTTAAAAATATCTGCAACCAAGTTCAATTAAACTTTCTTGGATTTTAGGATGTTTTTAAAAGATCCCTTTCCTAAGCGCCTTTTACAGGAGAAGAAATGAATTTGAACAAATCGATTCTTCCAAGTTCGAGGTTGATTTCTAGTACTATATTTCCTTGCGTGAGCACGCAGGTTAGCACGGTGCAAAACTAAAGAACGCGAAACTCTGAATGACGAGAATGAAAACGAGTACGGGATTTTGAGGTGAGCAGATGACTGCATCCCTTGAAAAGTACGAGTAGTGCGTCATAGAAAAGTCATGCACCATAATTCTGAAAATTCTTACTAGGCAGACACGCTGTATGCTTACGTTTTCGGAAACTTTTATAATTTTCATTTCAAGGGCAAGCATGGCTTTTCTGTGCTTGCGATACTTTACTTAAGGATATGGTGCTCAAAAGATATAGCAACAGAATTTTAGGATTAAAAAAATTGGTTATCGTGGAGTTTATAAGTAACATATGGTGTATTTTGGAGGTAATAATGTTTATCTTTTATTGCTGAGTTATACTGTTTACTAAATTTAGTTGTTTCATGGCTGATGTTCGAACTGAATTTGAATCTCTAAATAAGACTAGAAGTAATTCGTTCATTTGCAAAAAAGGAAATCCATAGCGAACTGGCATAGAAAGTTGTGGAAAATTTAAAAAAAATTGTTAAACCCACAATAGACCAGGCCAAAGCAGAAAATTGACCTTTTTTACCTGCAAGAAATAATCAAATTAAATCCTCATCGCCCTGCTAGAAAATCAGCAGCAGAGGCCGAGGTTTGTCAGACTTCAATGCATTGTTTCTTTGAGGAGAATCGCGAGACATTGTGTTTCAAAATGCAGGAAAAGCATGGGCTTAACACCGCTCGTGTAACTGACAATGAACAGATATCGACGCATCCTCAACACTTTGACCGCAACGTGCCCCATATATTGTACACGTGATCAT
>VOMN01061840.1:0-19052 GCA_014899125.1 Orchestia grillus
GAACCTAGGATGTGGGCCATCATCTGGCGCGGCCTGACAGAACTCTTGTTTGGAGTAAAGATTACAGGTAGATCAGAAGACATATGTTTTCCAGAAAATATAAACATGCAGAATTGCATGCAATTTATTGACAACCGAAAAATCAAGTACCCAGAAAATGTATGGCACAAGATTATTCGGCCAAAGCTGAAACAATTGTTTAGTATTTAGTGACGTAACCTTTATTTGCAATTACAGCATGAAAAAGATTAATGTAACGAGAAACTATCTTTTAACTCTCCTTTCGTGGTATTTTGTTCCATTCTTACACGTAGATGATCCTCAAATTATCAGGGTTCTTTGGAGTCTTTCAGTGCACAGCAGTTTGGAATATTTGCCCAAGCGATTGGTTAGGCCACAGAACACTTATTTTCTTATTTTTATTAATTTTGTCGATATTTAAGGTTATTTTCTTACTGAAAGATGATCTTGGTCGGCCGTTGAATTTTTTGCGTTCAGAAGCCACTTATGCTCCAGTATCTGTCTGTATATGCAACTATTCATTTTTTCCGTCAATGATGTGTTCTCCTCCACACTATGGACAGTAAAACAGCCCACCATGGTAGTGCTTCCTCCATGCTTGACGGTAGGGATGGTGTTCTTGGAATCATATGTATAGGCAGTCCCTGTTTTCCTCCAAACATTGCGAGTAATGTTTCGGCTGAAAAGTTCATTTTTTCTTTCATGGGACCATACAACCCATTCCCAAAGCTCAATTCCTTTGTCAAGATGGTCTTTGACAAACGTTAAACGGTTCTTCACTTGTTTTGCTGCAAGAAGAGAAGTTCTGCTTGGAGTGAAGACATGGAGACAACTTCGGTAGCAATTCTCTAGTAAATATTTTTAGACTGACGTGAACTCCTTGTAACTCCAGTTCTTTCTGTAGATATGTACAGATTGTCAAGGGCTCACTCGTCACCTTACGCGGCATACAGCGTCATGAGCGGCCAGTGATCTTGCGAGGAGCTTTAACTCTCGGTAGATTGGAGATCGTCCCAGTGTCTCGATACTTCGGAACTATTGCCCCAGCAATTGTGTATTAAACTATGACACGTTCAGTAATTTGCCCATAGGTTAATCCCTCATTACGAAGTTCAACTATCTGCTTTCGAAGAGCTTCGAGTATTTCTTTGACTGTCGACATTGTATTGGCTGAACTTTTATCTTCGACAAAGTCTGGAAAGGTAATGATTGTACCGGTGTAGTTTGTTTACATTGCATGTGCTTCTGGAAGTTTCTGGGAGCCGTATGAAATTTTTTTAGTCAAGGTACCTAAATTGTGCAATAAAATCACAATGATTTAACATGATAATGATTTCGGCCAAATACATTCGTCCCATGCGTTTTTTTTACTTCGTTAATTTTCTAGTTCTCAATGAATTTAATTCGGCTCTATCCAAACATTCTGGTAAATATTTGCTTCCTTAATTACCTGTACTCATTACTCCAAACCTGAGCTCTAAATTTTCACAATACATCAAAACTACAGTTGGAAAATACTGATGTCCAGGCACTGAATGGTCAGGCGTCTGAAAGGGGATACAGCTGTAAAATCAGAAATAGTAAATTTACGACAGAAAATTTGTACAATTGGACAAATGTCTGAAGAGATTAACCGTTCTAAAAGTGTTGTGAGCTGAAACCTGTAACATAATGATGTAATTTGTAGGCTAATTAACAGAAGGAAGCCGTGTAGACTCAGGAAAACTACAGCAGGAGAAGACAGGGTTAGGCGACGCTCAGCCCTCGGTTACCGTTTTCTGACCGTGGCTAATATTTCTCGGATAACTGAAGATGACGTTAATGTTTCACGGCAAACTGTATCTAGAAGATTACGTGAAATAGGCTTCGATGCAAGGGCTCCTCTGAAAAGCCTCGATTAGCAAGAAGAACCAGGTAGCAAGATTGGCATCTGCACACAATCACGTCAACTGGACAGAAAAACACTCGAGTAAGGTAGTTTTCAGTTATGAATCAAGATTTAATGTACTTGGAAGTGATGGAAAACAGTTAGCACTAAGAGGAATTAGTGAAAGTTTGAAATTTGCATGCATAAAGTAGACTGTTAAGTTTGATGGGGGCAGCGTGAAGGTGTTCGACATTTGAGGGCAGGGCACGTCACTTCTTGTACGCTTAATTAAACAGTAAAGTTAACGCGCGTTTGTACACAATTGTGCTCGAAAGTACCGTTGAACGAGTGATGTAGAATTCAAGAATTAAAAATCCCGTATTTGTACTGATAATGTTGTCTGCTATGAAGCAATGCGAGCTATGAATTATTGGGAGGAATAGAATTATTGACTGGCTTCCTCCAAGTCCGGACGCAAGTCCAATATAGAAAACTCAAGAAAGACTTTAGGGGAAAATGTCATGACGAGAGACCCAGTAAATGATGAAGACTTGCGATGGATATAGGAAGAGGAATGGGCTAAGATTACGGTTGACTAGGGTCGGGAATTGGTACAATCCAGCGCTCGGAGAAGCAAACCAGTGATCGAAAATAAGGGTCACCGCACTAAATGTTGAAAATATCCATTTGTGTTCTGTTATACTGTCGTATTGAGTCCTAGAATTTATTTTGTTCCCTAATTTTGGACACCCATAAGTAAAAAAGGTTAATTACCTTAATTGTTATATTTCTTGAAGTTTGAAATTCGCTGCATATGCTTACATTCAGTAAAACTTTTATTGCACATATACAGGGTGAGCTGCGAGGAAAGTGCCCCTATCAAATATTCTAGCAATAAAGGTAGAATTAGAAAAAGAAATTAAATTCATTTAAAACGAAAAAAAATATTCTAAATTTTAATACAAATTTAAGCGTGGCGTAAAATATAGCTTGAAGATGGCCCCTATTAGTAGTCGACCGAGCTGTTCAATACATAGTTAATATAATGTGTTTTGAGTTGTGTTTTGATTTCCTTATTATTGCTCCGTTGTTTATTCGACTACGGTATCATGTAATTCCTTATAGACTTTTACTTCATGTACCCTTGTTGAAAGTTGAACGTGTGCTAAGATATCGGGACCAGTGTTGCACTACATTCGGGGACAAAGCATGAGACTGCCTTTTCGACGTCTGCGCCATCAAGGTCTTGGTGGCTTATGCTTAGTGAATGGATTATTTTTGCTGTCATATTACGCATTCTCCATACATTTAACTCATTTATGTACCTGAATTCATAAATTTCACCGAACACATTTTTTATGAACGTTGAAGACGTTTTTTTTACAAGAACCCCTGAAAAAGATCATAGCAGGGCGTATCGGAAGCTCATTTTACTGCGAAGAGATGACGTGGGCCTCCGAAAAATATTATGCCAAACAAGTTGGCAGAACTTAATGAGACACGTATGGTCATAGTGAATATTGGACACGGGGTTTTAGAGTGTAGTGCATTTAAAAATTAGAAGTTTGTTCGTAATTTCTGTACGTGAGAGAAGCAGTCATAACAATCGTAAATTATAATATTCTTGAGTTCCTGATCGAACTGTGACGGTAGAGTTCATTCAAGAAGTATAGTTGACAAGCTGAAGGGGTTCTGTACATAGTTCCTAAAACAATCCGTTCAGCGTTCTTCGATAGTTCGATGAAGAGAGTTGATGAGTTCAAAATATCTTCAAAATGACTTCAACTTTCGAGTTTATCACTTAAAATATACATGTGCTTATTCTACCATCATAATTACCATTTTTCCGTAGGAAAATGCAGCTGGTATAGTTTTGTATGAATAAGACTCAATTGTTTTACATGTTGACAACCAATGATATGTTGACCAAGGCCCAAATTTCTATCCGCTTTATGACGTGGAAGTCACAACTAAATTCAGAGGCAGCACGATTTCTTTCGGCTACTTTTGAATGGAGTGATCCACAGTTCTGGCACATAAGAATCATAGACAAATCAATGCAATACGTCTTTATTATTTCAGTAAATTTAGAATATTGAAATAATTTCTGTTTTCAGTTTCAATTCGGAAAATATTCATTAATTAAATTACAAATATCTAGGTCGATATCGTCCAATATTTCATTTTCAAACAATTTTTGGAAGCCAAACGCTCCGAATTGAAATATTGTCCTCGATAATTCTTTCATTTGATGATGGTAAATTATTTTCTGATTCGTGTGTCTTTGTCAGCTAACAATTGTGCTCCTTTACATTTCATGCGCCACTTAAATTAGATCGTCTTTATGTTCTTGTCTCTAATATCTCTTTCATGTCGACTGTTGAGCTCATTTTTATGGTACTCTTTTTTTGTGTATTTTGGAGAGCAAATGAAGAGTTCTGTGCGATTATTACGTGCTATAAAGAATGCAGTGTAATTAGAAGACGTCCAAATCCACATTTAGTTTTCTAGGTGTGATGTTTAAGCCTTCATTGACTTCTTCCTGCTAAATAATCTCCTCCAAGTTTAAAGGACTTCCATGGTGATTCTTATCTTCTATATTAAAATTTCACGTTTTTAAATTTTAAGATCCACCCTCGAATAAATTGCTTCTCCTGGAGCATCGTCAATGTATGAATATTTTCGCAAGTTCTTGAAGCATTAGAAAGAACGGTTACGCTAGAATATGAAGTTTTCTTAGTTTAATTTGATTGCCAATAACGGGCAATTGAGTTGGCCAGGAACGCTGAAAATGTATATAACAAATACTACGCCTTTGTCAGTGATCTATGTAAATGCAATATTCGCAAGTTATTTAAGTGATGCAATACTCACTTAAAATCACAAGAACTACCCGAAAAACCTAAAACCTCAACGGTTGAGTACATAGTTATGCAAGCAGGAAGTGTTCTGGCGTTACGACTTTGATCGGAATCCTACTTAAGCTTTCTGCTTCGAGTGGCGAGTCCCCAGGGAAGTAACCATGATTACGAGTGCGCAGTCGAAAGCCTTCTCCATGTATTAGCGCATCACTTCTGGGACCTCTGTGTGCTATCAGTTGAGGCGACAGGCCTAGTCGGGGCCGTTCGGTCAGTTACAGCACCCTCAACTGATTATAATCACAAGAGGAAAAATTTCGTGTGGTTTTCACATTGCCCAACAGAGCACATAAGCTGCTAAGTGCGCACATGAAATTCCCAAACAGCTTGCATCGTGAAACATTAAAGGTTTCATAGTCAACTACCTGCTCACTCGTAATCAGATATTTTATTTTTGATACCTTAGTTCACATGTTTAGTGCAAGAAGTAAAATTATTCATCTCAAGTACGGGACTGTCCTTGAATTGAGTGTTTTGCTCGTCAAAACATAAGACGGATTGCTAAGCATATGATGATATTGTAGTCACGTCAATTTAGTATAAAACGCGTATAAATTGTCAAACTGTCAAGAACTGTAAGAACTCATGAAAAATAACATAGAATACAGTAGCTTAAATTAAACTAAAAAATTACATTGCTTACTCCAGCATCTAGAACCATGATGCCTCACCTCAAATCATGAGGACGTGGACGTCGTCACTCGCTCACAAATTTACTGCGGGAAAACACTAAGCCGTTGGGATTTTTTAAATCTATCTTGTAAATATAGGCCAGTTAGTCAGTAGAGCATGTGCTATCGATCTCAGTGTAAAAATAAATCGGCCTTCAGACAAAATGCAACGAGGGGATTTCCACCACAGGGAGACTTTCGTTGCCCAGTTGCAACTGTGGCCCCTGAAATCTCTAGTTGTTCGGGCCATCAACTCTGAATTTTATTCTCAATTGAAACGGCGATCACTCCTTCAGGGATGCCGCGCAGGAAGTACATGTAGGGTCGATATCAGGTGAGCAGGGGGGCCAAAATTCAGGAGCCAAAAAGACCCAAAATAACACTTGGATGGTCCAACACTTGGATGGTCCAAAAGACCTAGCGGAGATAGAGGCGTGCAAACACTTGCACTACGGAAGGCTGCAAAGAAGCATAGACACAGAGCTTCTCCTTTTTTTCAGAACTCGTATGAAACCATCGATGACACCAAGGCATGTGAAAAAAATTCTAAATTGTGATTTTTTGATGTATTGGACTCAAGGGAGAATAATGGATTCGATACTTCTGTGTTTCGCAGGGATTTTTTACTGGCCTAAGAACCCGCTATTTTAGTTTTCCTCCACATGTATTCAAAAATTAATTGTATTAGAAGTATGGTTTGTCGTGCACACGGTATTTTTTCAAACCTAATAAATTTTCATGCCGAAATTGTTTTCTTGAAATCATTCTATATACTGCATGTTTATTCTTTTTCATTATTATACTCCCAAGTTAACTAGTGTTTGTTGAAAAAAAAATAAGAACCTAATGTATCCACATCAGTTCCTAAGCAGGATCATTGCTCGTCTATGCCTTTTTTCGGACCCCTATCAGATAAAATGAAATCGAAATTAGATAAGTTATTGTTATTATAAATGACGAATCAAAAATTCCATGTAATTTTATCGAATCATTTTACGATTGACTCATTTTTCAATTTTGAACATAGAGTACCTTTTGGCATGCGGATATCCCTCTTATAGGAATTCCATTATGCATGCAAGTACATAGGGAGTTCCTACCGTACTGCCTCACGAGAATATCGGAACATGCCGGCCGAAGTATTCGTACTGGTAACATTTTATCTCGTCCCTCCCTCTGTCTCTTCCCTCCGGTCCCACGCCGAGCAGTGCGATGTTCCAGTCTCCGTAGTTAATTTTAAAGTTCTGACTCTGTTAATGATAGAAACGCTTTTAGAATTTTAGAATTCATTTGTATGCACAAGCTGAAACCTCCCTTAAATGATCAAAAAAGTGCCCACCCTAGATATATATAGTTAATATGTAAATCCCCACGTTTGCCTCATCTAATTTTATTGTGCCGTGTTTGTATAATCTCATTTGGTTCGCTAATGCCTGTAATTTTCATGTAAGTTTTTTCTGAATATTTTTCAGACCGTAATGACGGGAAAATCTCGAAACGTTTACATTTTTTATGGTCTTTCAGCTGTAGTAAAGAAACCAAAGAAGAAATGTTAAGAGTTGTGACTCTGGTTGACCAAATTGTTCTACGAAGCCCAACCTTCTAGTATATACTCGTAGATAGCAGTATGTTAGTGATACACAAACTTCGACACAAATCAGATTCTTTCATGTTTTTGAACAATTGAGAAACAAATAATAACTTTACGTAAAACATCGAAAGCAGAAGAAAACTAGAAAACATGTCTCTATTAGTTTCATTATTACCACAGAGAAAAGACATGATTACAAGAAGCTCAGTTTTCCACAAACAATCGAATAGAAATTATTTTTGCGCGTCCTTCATGAGTCATTTAAGAAAAAAGCATCATGGAAATGTCATCATTTAAGGAACTGTGAACGCGTGTTTCCAACGTTAAAGAATTGCAGCTAAGCTCCTACTATGGAATAAGTATCGCAATTGTGCAGGTTTCATGCACGAAGCCGTGCTCTAGTAGCCAATTACTATTTGATCTAATGAGAAAATAATTAATAATTTGAAACAATGATATTAATCATTGATCAGGTCATCGACAGCAAACGACACGCACCAGGCGTGTAATTTTGCTCTCAAGTTTTGACATTGGAATACTTCGATACATCCTACAAATATTGGACCTTCCTTAGCCCTCTGTGGCATGTTCACATCTACGCGCTTTACCTGCGCATCCTCTTACCTCGTAGTCCCCATAGCTCTCATCAGTACCCTAGCTCCCTGTCGCTCCCTATTATATCTCTGCATTTCTTTCACCCCAAACCTTTCACGACGGATCTATTGTGTGTGTTGTCTCCCCACTTCCACAACAACGGCTCCATCTCCCAACACCTCTCTACCCAGCCCACCCGTGCTTCTATTATATTTCCACTCTCCAGCAGCGTCCACGGATGGGGGGAGCAACAGAATGCCAAATTTCCCCAGGGGCGGCTTCCATCAGAGGCAAATTTGGCGGCATGATTTGCCAGTAGTGTTTTAAAACGAGGGTGGGGCACGCATTACTGGCCACCCGACTTGTTCAAGCCTGGCTGGCCGGCACATCTGATGATTGTACTCCAGGCTTCTGATGTTCGGGGTGTTCAGAGCTGGAGGTGATTTGTGTTGCTGTTGATCAAGGTGGGGAGGCGTCTGTAGGCTGTTAGACAAGATTAATTCCACTTTTGTACGTAATGATGACTATCTGCCTCTAAAATAGCGAGGGACCATTAAAATAACTGATCTTCTACTGTTTCCCTGATTACTGGTTGCTGTCGTGCTCTTCTTTTGTTGACGAGTTTACCTCGCCTTGTTTTGCTGGGAAGCTCGCGTTTGTCAAGCAGACGACTTCGATCTCAGGATCATACCGATACTGAAGTACACAATTCACGAAATGACGGCGTCCGAGAGTTGTGAAATTCGTAAGCCAGATGAGTCGAACAGCTCGGCTGTGGCGGCCTACGACCGTGTTGGCCGTATTTAAACAGCTTTAATAGATATGAGGAGAGGAGTATCGACCGCAACTGAGGAATGTTAATTTGACTGATGCCTTCCTGACTTTGAAATGCTGCTTTCTGCTCTGAAAATGAGCTATCGCCGGCATTACAACATTTCGTGCGATGTCTAGTGAATGAGAATGTTTTTGCATCATCTGAGAGGCCAGTTTTAAGATTCGTAGAGTAGCAACGTTTCAGTGAACATTTTCACCTAAAAATGAAGGCTTAGTTTCAACGTAATGATAGCTGTTCTTTTTACACAGGTCAGAAATTGAAAACTTTGTGCTGGAAAGTTAGTGTTTTTTGTAAGCAAACGGTACTCTCCAGACGAGCACGTTCCAGCGGGTCGTTGAGCGCTGGAACCAGAAGCCTGAGCTCGTAATTTCGTACTGGCTGTAGCTGCAGGTACACCGCTATCGAGTGGTAAAAAATAAGACGTCGTCAGTCAATGTAATGTGCATACTTACGTACAAACAAAGTTACATCGAGTTAGACTTCACACTTGTGAATGGAATATTGAAGTTTTAATCTTGGTTACTGGCGTTAAAGTCTGCAACTCGCCAAGAGAATAATGTTTTATTTGAAATAGGAATTTTTACTATTATATTCATTGCTTTATACTTTAACATTTTAACCGTAATTCTCCATACAGGTAGAATTTCTCGTCGACAAATATTTCGATTGTGAATTTAAAAATGAGGGATTTTGTTTCAACAAATTTGGCTATCCTATCAACTTTTCTTCTAATCTAAACAAGCATATACGAGAAATGAACGCAAATTTCATGAAAGCTTAAAAATTTGTATTCATATGTGTTACTGCTTTGCCTAAGTTAGGTTAGGTTAGATGATCGCGTGTACCACGCATGGCACCCGATGCGATCAAAGTGTTAAATTAGAATTTCTTTACCTTGTTTGTATATTAAGACAGAGAAAATTACATCAAGCATGTCGCGTCCACTATTCGTACTTGCGGCCTGCAGAAATAAACTTGTTATGTATCTCTGGAGCAATCTAAGCTAATTTCGTGAATTTTGATACAATGATTTTTGAAGCTTAAAAATACTTTAAGTTTCACCACTAATGTCTCACCAATGCTATTATTTCATTGAAAATTGTAGCTAGTCTGCATTTTATTATTCAGAAGCAGAGTATCGTAATCATCATACATGTTTGTGAAATTAAGTTTGTTGGCCGAGATAGAAATGGCAGCGAAAATCTAAATCCAAGCCGATTGGAACAGAACATTTCCAGCCTATATTCAGATCTTGATACAGAATGGCAGTGACAATAATATTGTCATAAATATTTGACAATGACTTTGTCAAATATTTCGGATTTTGCTCTAACGTATTTTTGAGTTACTGCAAGTGAGGTCATAGAAGTTGATATGCTTTCACGAACCGTGTAGTGCGACGAAAATCGTTCTCCAATGGGAGGAAACTGCTTGTTACTGAACAGGCCAAAGCTGTTCATCAGTGGTAGCACAGTGGTCCCACCTAGTATACGCCAGGTTGGGTCGCATGCAAATACTGAGTGAAGGTACTGCTGGGAAGATTACAAATGATCTAAACGATGTTTTAGGTTTTCACTGAGGTCATGTTAACAGTTAAGGCACACTAATGGGCATTGTAATAATAGTTGCGATTCAGAACAAATAAAAGGGCTGCTTCTATTTCAGATACATAGTTAAGTAAAGCTCTGAAACGAGTTTTTGTTACATGGGCTGAAATTTACGTACGTATATCGCAGATATCTACAGATCGACTGGGATAATATTTGAACAAGGATTGAGAAGTAGCCTAGTATTTTCCACATATTTACTCTCCTGATGTTGGGCCAGTGTTTTAGAAGATAAAAGTGAAGCTTTCTATTAATTTAGGATACATCTGATGCAAAGAACTAAGCTCGTCTTGGAGATCTGATCAAGTGATAGAACTTTTGTTATTGTGTATTCGTGGTTGTTGACTGTTGTTTTAGTACATGCCGAGTGTGGTACAAAATGAAGAATTATGAAAGGGTTCAAGTTTCTCCACTTGAATGTAGAAGAAGAAATTACATGTGGTTGTTCTGATTGACTCACTTGAGTGAACTCCGCGGAGTGGCTACACCTTCGCTTAGATGTATCCCTTTTCGTGTTATTTTATGAAGAGCTGTCAGCTATCTTTCGTCCTTCTCTTAATTAGGTGATCTGATTTATTTCTGGGACCGAGACAAAGGATGTCGAAGAGTAGTAAAGTACACCTCATTTATTTGTATTTCGAGTGAGCAAAAGGACAAATATATTGTTCAGTGTTATGATTGGTATCTGTTTCCGTGGCATTATTTATCCCATCCGTGCTTGATCGTTTCGATGGACATGATAATTATTACCCTTTTATTACTTTGTGACGTAGGCTCATTTCATGTTGTGTTCTGTGAATCGACGGAACCCATTTTACGACCGTCGAAACGAACAATGGCGAGAATTCTTCAGTTTAAACTTAACAAGGTCCTGTTACTAACATTGAGGTCCGTCGAGTATCGAAAATAATTTTGCGGTTTGATTTTAAAAATTCTACCTATGAAATACGTATTTTTTATTCAGTAGAACGACTTTTAATACATTAGAATAATCTCCCCATTGTAATTTAGGAGACAATTTGTGTGATCTAGGAGGCATAAGGATTCACGAAAAAAATATGAAGGAGACACGAGGAGACAAGTATCCAGACTGTTGAGCTACATTCATCTCATCATTCCTTATTCTACGAGTTCTCCAGTACTTAACAATGCCAGTGAGTGACAACACCGCATTTCATTTCATCACGCACGGTCCAATTCCTGATTATGCAAGTTTTGTACCCTAACAAAGTACAGAAGCTAAAATTTTTGCTTAGACTTTGGCTGAGATGCCATGCGCCCGACGGAGACGCTCATCGACCCACAGTCTGGTATTTGAGTGTCTGAATTATGTGCATCAGTCTGAACGTGAGATTCTCTCCCCGCTAAGCATGGATTCAATATCGCTAGTGCAATGCCACAGTCCTTTAGCTCTAGGTAAAATCTTTTCATTGTCAAACTGACGTTGAGGTATGCAGGATGGCTGTAAAAAGTTAACACGAATCAATTTTTAGCCAATTCAGTTCTTGTTCGTGATTCGAGTTGATGGCAAATCTATATTTGCGTTATGCTGAAGGTTGGTATTCTAAATGAATAATGCGGTGGTGCTAAAAGTGTTTTTCGTTCAATCCCCAATAGTGCATGTTACATTTTTAAATGGATTTTTGCCCAATCTGGAGCGCTACTTTCGATGAAAAATAGTAACGACAAACCAAGGTGACTTTGAGACCCAAACCTGTCAATTCTTCTGGAGTATAGAAACGAAATTTTATTCCGAGTAGTGTAATAAAGAATATACTTTCATTTTTTAGTAATATAGACCTTTGCAGTACAAAACAAGTAACGGATCCATCTAATATTATGAATATGTTATCAAACATCTAAAATTGAACATGGCGTTTAGGAATGCAACAACTTTTTGCCTGAAAAGACTTTAGAAATCTGCTCCATCATCGGCTCTTGGAACATGGCATGAAAGAAATGACAACAGATATGGTGTTAGAATAGAAGTACTTAGCTGTTTCATTGCTCGCGTTACTTCATAAGGCGATATAGATCGCCAACTAAATAACATAATGCTTTATTTAAATTCTTGAATGTGATAGTTACTCTGCATGTGAAGTATCTCCCTAGATAAGGCAATATCTGTCAGAGTTACACCCACTGTTTTCAACATCGTAATAACAACAAGTACAGTGGTTCAAGTATCCTCTGCAATTTTCATCAAAATATTTGAAGTGCTCTTGATCAAATTAACCCCAAATAGAGGTATCTAGCAATTCCTCGAAAAGTCAAATGTATTTAAACTTCAAGCTTACTATATATTTAGCAAAAAAACTCGAATTCAAGGGAAAGTTTACCCTCCTTAACACAATTTTATAACTCGCCTAATAAAATCTAAATATATTTAATTTCAAACTGATGATGAGCATCGCGAAAACTCCTAACAGTGAAGCTCGAGCTGCGGTGGTGGCATTGAGATGAAATTCACATATCCGGAGAGAAATCAACTCTTAACGTCAGTTCAATTTGAATAAAGCTCGACCATTTTTGCAGATTAGACTGAAACACGATCCAGCGATCGCACGAAATTTCAGACCACATTTATGAAATTTCTCGGCAGGATTTAGCGACGTCTCGGTACATGCGCTGGAATCGAATCGCGTTCTCCATCCCGGGACTTGGCATCGCAATATTAATTTCACTATCGGATTTATAAAACCGTCAAATCTGCTCTGATATTCCCGCGTTTCGAGCGTTTGGACAGAATTTGTTCACGTATAAAATTATGGAGAACGCAAATGGTTTTATTCAGATTTTGCTGAAAGCAGATCAGGTCGGCACGAGGGCCCGCGGAAATTGGAAAAAGTGCGAAATTTCGGAAAAAAATTCGTGTCGCGTGATCGTGTAACTCAAGTGGTACGACATTTGGAAATAAATAATTGATGGAACATTTGTACCTTTTATACCTGTTATATGTTTGCGTAAGTCCAACGTATGTTCCTTCTAATATTAATTTTAAAAGTATATTCTAAGAACTTAATGCAAGAAAATTTTCATTGATGTTATGTTGTAAATGTTCTTCGGAAGTTACTTTTAGTGTAAACTTATGTTTCAAAAATCAATTTTTAGTGTGCGTTGTTTCGAAAGGAGCCTTCTGTTCGTTAGGCAGCACCGCACTCCGCTTTCGTACACCCTGTACATCACGGTCTAGAATGGCCGTTATAAAACAAAATTCCATTGCTTTTCTACCCTCTGTGCATGAGCACTCTTTGCGAACAAATACCAGCATCGAATGTGGTACCTTATAACAAAAATTCAGTTTCCTTTATGCTGAGCAATGTCACGTTTGTGTGATACACTTCCAATCTATTTTCTTGTTCAGAAGATAAAGACCGTTTCAGAAATTTTGTCTCGATATTTGATTTTATCACTGAATTTTCATTGTCTTCTAGGCAAGCTTCAACATACTTGATGATTGATATCTGCTCTTTAACACTCTGACCGCAATGCTCCTTATAGGAAAAATTTGATATCGACAAATACTTATATCTGCGTTGTGAATTTAGAAATGTCAGATTTTGTTTTCACGAACTTGGTTATCCTATTAATTTTCTTTATAATCGAAACTAACATATTCGAATGATGGACAAATTTCATATAACTAAAAATGTGTATTCATGTATGTTAGTGCTTTGGTTATGTTAGGTTAGATGATCGCGTGTACTATATACGACGTCCATCGCAATCAAAATGTTTATAGTAATCTATCTATTTCAACCATAGAACATCAGCAATGCGCTCTAATCCCAAATTTTGAACAGAGAAAAAGAAAACTTTCGATTGCTTCTCTTGCGCGAGTTTATTAGCTCGATCACAGTGTTCCCAAGCCGTTACTGATGTCAATAGAGTATAGGGAGACGGCTCCATCAGCGATAGGACATTACGAAAAGAATTTCTAAATTTCGTATGGTGATGAGAACCATGGAGATGGAGACGGTAGAGGACGTTATGTACTCTTGACAACAACATTTGATAGCAATTGTTGAGCAAAAATCTCAGTAAAGTCCCCGATCGCTTGTGGAACCTTTTTTCCAAGCTCAATCGACATCGGCAGCTGCTTGGGAAGCACTGTGACCAAGCTTAAACTCATCCACAAAATCTAACCAATGTCTTCTTTTTCTTCTTCTTCAAAATTGTATTCCTAAAATACAAGAGAAATACCAACAATAAACTCGACTTTCGAAACATAATTCGGCAATTATTTTTCGAACAACCTAACATATATCGAACTTGCTAGCAGCTAAGACATCGAGCTTCTGCATTCTGCAGTTTCATCGAAACGCAGACAGCAGCTTAGGAGCAGTGGCGCTGTGCATCGTACACACCGTCGCCAGCGCTAAAGTGTATGTCATTGTTCGAGAAAAATTCTCCTGCTTTTGTATAATAAGGTACATTTCATTCTACTTTCAACTCAGGAAGGAGAGGAGTAACTCCTAACTAAAACAAATTGGAAAAAGACCGATAGTGCGTTCAAGTCGATACGTTACGAACGGTATATAGGTTCCTAAAACTTGGAAACACACGTTCAACAGCCAGTTTGATTAAGAAATTCTAAAGTTAAAAGTACTTCTCCAAGCTGATTCGTATCGGTATTATTATCACACTGAACTTACAATTTTCTTAATTTCTTTCATTTTTAGACTCGGCATTATGAAGAGTCATTTAAGAGTTTATGAACATTTCGAAAAACATGGGATAGAATCAACACCAACAGAGTGCAGATATGGTTCACAGGAAGAAAATTGCCACGCGTTTTTAACGAACGATCGTTTTCTGAACTGATATTCCAATGCCTTATCATATGCATTCATGAAATCCATAACATCCTCAGGTTTAAGAATGTAGGGACCGTGTAAAATATCCATTTTCAGCAGGCTCTTCCAAAATCTCTACCAATGTGTAAGCGCATAATTCTAGACACCAGCTGTTTTTCATCATCAAAATTAGGGAGGGTTAAATCCGAGCTGCGAGATGAGTTATGCGCAACAAGACCAGGCATTACGCAAGAGTGTTGTCCTCAAATATCCCATTGAACAAAAAAAAGAGAACTGCATTGTCCTGTCGGCGTTTGAATTCACACTCAACACCGTGGTTGAAACAACGTTGATTTATATGATATATATGTGTTGAGTGTAGAATGAAATGTTGAAAAAATACAGTGTAGACAGATGTTAAATTGTGAAATGCAAATACTTAATAAGGAAATAAATGCTAGATTCAGAGTTTTCAAGTGTGCATAGTTAGGTCCGCCTAGAAAAAAACTTTATATCGTTGAACTATTATCTTTGTTAAGCTGCAGTTGTTCAATTCTATCATATCGCACAGCAGATGTTGTTTAGTTCAAGCAGTTTACTACTATTGTTATAGATTTGTACTATTGCTTTCACTGGAAATCTACAGAATGTTATTGTTAGAAGTATGTAAAATCCTTCCGTAAGCAAGTTTTGCTCCTTTTGGGTATTACAAATTTCGTTATTAATTACTAGCGTTAAAAGTACTCTCAACTCTAAGGAATATGGTCATTTGACCCTTTGAGTGATACTGGGACGGCTCTGTCTCGGCTCAATTATTGCTTGATGTTACTTTCCATTCTCACTTTATGAGCCACAGGCCCATCAGGGTTCTCTTGAAATACCACTCAAAGGATGCTATGCACCTGGCACCACGTTGACTGATCACAGTTATGATTGAAATTGATCATTAAAGCTTTTAGATAGTCTAAGTTAAAGGTAGACTACATAGGTAAATCCCTTTCAATTAAGTTTCCCAAACTATTTTTATGATCAGAACTCAAAATATTAAAGTTGTTTTCGGTACGAGAGATTCCTGGAAGGTAAAGCAAGCAGGGTACGAACTTTAGAAGAAGTCGTTCGGGAAACATTTAAGGCGTCTTTCAACATATGACATCTAGTCTAAATTAATCACTATTTTATACATATGAGAGGATCAACTTAAACGTCAAGCAAGCTAGCGAAACTCGTTTTATCATCTATTTCGAAATCCTCCCAAATTATCGAAACATGCACTTACCTCCAGAGTACGTGGGCCTGTAGAACTAGTTTGTTCCGACGCTCAGAATTGGACTGAAATAATCACAGACGATACTATTCATGTAAAATCCCCACACAAGGCCAAATCATGATAGAAAGCCTTAGAGCCCAATAAAATTTCACTTAATTGGCAACGCTATATCTTCAAAAGACGGACGTGTTAAAAACGCGTCCTCTCCTGACGTCAGTACAGGACGGTGCCTCGTCTCAGTAAGACAGAAGACAGCCTGAGACTACTTCTCGAAACTCAAAATTTTTAATCACGTCATAGCCAACAGTTATTGAACTTGTGAGATGCTTCGTCTGTTACCCTTAGAAAAAACGAATAAATATTCCTATTCAGCGAGCTGAGCAGACAGTTTTGAACCTCGAGAGCAGGTCCATAAAGTTTAACTTCAGAACGCTCATTTTATAATAAAGTGCTTGGTTATACCATCGTAGTTGTTTTAGCACTTGCTGTCTGTGCAGGGTCACGTTGGGCATCGCTAATTCTTTAATTACATCCCAGAATACAGTACAGGTCGATTAGAGGCCTTAACATCGCTAATTGCTGCCATAATCGCCCGGCCAAAGAGGATTTGCTGTAGCGATGTGCGCTTTAGCGGAGCTCTGTAGCGCCGCCGTTTACTGAAGCTTATTCCTTGCACCGACGTGCTCAGTTTTTGTCAGGAAATGGGGCATGCGTTGCGCAAAATAGGGCGCAGCTAAGCCGGGGATGCAAGGTAATACCTGCACGTAGCTCCCAGCATGGAGAAGTGCTACGTGCATCATACGGGCTTAATGCTGTGAAAAATAAAGGTGAAGTCTCATTCGAGAAATGAATTCATGTAAGGTGCGTATAAAATAATGAATTTTTCATCGCGAAAACAAATTTTGTAGTCGGAGTCATGTTATTCTTAGAGCGCTTCGTATTTACGACCCTGCGTCAGCTAAAATGTTTTTGCGTATACCAATGCTAAGATACTTCAACTCGTCTACTTTTGCCTAAGTCCTTATGTCTTTAGAGCGATGCAACCATAGTCATTCATGACCTATACACATTCAGAAATCATTTGTCAATTTGCTTGAAGTTTTATCATTTGCTTCCTCCAGTGAAACTTTTCCTATCTTACGTCTCCTTCCTCGCCTACTTCGCTAACTCAAATTCGCTCTAATGGTCCCTCCGATCGTACAGTATTTCTTTGTTTTGTGCCTTGATGCGAAGCTAATTCTCCAAGTAGTTTTTGCCGCGAAGTTTGGCGCGCACTAAGGTGAGCGCGGCAATAATATTTTCGCAACTGAGACAATAACAACACGACTGAATGTTGATCGACGGCCGCCTCGAAAACACCTCCAGTCCAATCCATGCGTCGGCAAGAGCATGAACGACGGTTCCCGGAGTTCCATCGCACAAATGCTTTCCGAAATTCACCCTGAAAAGTTATTTAGCAAAGTGGACGAACAGTTCTTGAAGCAAAATTTTCCATGGGTAATACCTGAATATGCCGTTTACGTATATTTTAATGGATATCAATAACCAATAAATGAATACTTCAGCTTAGGAATAATAAACGATAATATATTGTGTTCAGTCTTCAACTAGATTGAATAACGGGCTTGGTTGACGAAATCAATACTACATACATTCATTAAGTCACATTTCTTCAGTCGATTATTTGTTAAAAACTTGAAGGTGAAGGTAACCACATACAGAGAAAGTATTTTTCACTATAATGGAAACTTAAGAGGGGGACTAAATACAAAATAAAATAATTAAACCGCAAGTCGAGTCTAAACGTCTCCGTTCTGAGACCAACTCCATCCTGAGGAAGTCGATTCTGAAAAATTAAAACAAAAATTCAGCTAACAAATAATTACGCAGATAATAGTTTTCATGTAAGAACTTGTAATAGAAATTAATTATCTATATTACACAAAACAGGTTTATCTTTAGCCATGTATAAGGATTCTAATTATTTGGATATAAATCACTGAAGACCATTATCTTATAATATTACGTCCATAGATCGAAAAATACTTTTGAAGCAATCTATGAACATTCCCAAACTAAAAACTTGTTTTTTTAGTTTGGGAATAGCTCTGCCTTTGTATGGTTCCAAGTTCATTCGCAACTTAGGTGGAGGCCAGAAAATGCTTGCTCTGTTAAGTTAGGCTTTGGATATTCTGTACACAAACTCTGCAGAAGAAGCTGATCCGCGAAACTTCATCCTAACCAGTTTAGTTGTTCACCTGAGTAGACTGCATACATTATGCCCCCAGCGTGTCTCACTTTGCAAGCGCTCTCTAAATTTCTACTCCTCTACTAATTTCACGAGCCTCTCTAACAGCCGCGCAGCGTGGAGAAGAAATGGAGAAACAGAGACGTCCGCTGGATACTTGGATGAGATTCATTGTTGTTTATGGGTGACGTCAGAGCGTTGTTTGCAACGGAGTTGACGTCTAGCTGCTAGTCATGTGAAGACTAGTAAAATTCGTAAAGTGATTGCACTCCTTGGCATCCTAATCTTTGCAAAAGAAAATTGAAAATTTACGCTAGCCGTCCAGCATTTTGAAGTGGATCAATTATATTTCTCATATTTTCCAATGACATGAAGAGGAGAGTGAGACTGAAATTTTTACTGCCATTTACAAGTCAGACTTCAAATTTTCGAATCGTAAAATTTTTTCGTGCCCATTCACTCTGGAATATAGATGGAATCATACAGGGTGATGGGGGAAAAAAGTACAAAATTTCACACCTTCGAAAAAGTGGCAAACTAAAAATACTTTTGCCCCTAAAAATCTTTGCAAAAAAAGTTCGGTTTTGAGATATTTGATGAAAACGTTCAGACCGGTAAGTTCTAGATTGTTCCAGAT